>CAUYRT010066476.1:0-75387 GCA_963574885.1 Lepilemur ruficaudatus
TATTGAAGGACTGGAGTGGCATGTATTTATAAGAGAACAAGAAATCAGGTCAGTTTGTAAAATCAAAGAGAGACTTCTAAGACAAAAACCATTGTTAATGAGGCAGATGACTCTGGAGAAAATATTTTTAAAAGCCGTCCAGCAGAATGCCTCTTCATCCCTATAAAACCCACTTCCTGGTCCCTCAACTGCTTCTGATGTTTCTTCTCACTTAAATAAAATACAGTGTGCAGTAACCTTTTAATCAAAACACAGCATTGCAGGTGGAGACTGAAAGCCTGCTTCTGTTTGCTGTTGCTGTTGTTTAACAGCTGATACTGGCACTCTGGTGATGCTAGTGTGCTGCTTAGTTACCCTGAACACATGATTTTTTATTGTATTATGTATCTCATATGTACTGCTGTTAAGTATTACGTGTGAATAAGTGTGAGAAAATGATTACTTATCAGTAACATATAAATTCAGAGTCAGGAATGATGGTGATGCCAAATATCCACAGATTGTCCACATGGGTAGCGACATGGGTAGCTGAGATAGTGAAACTTTGGCTTTCTGATGGTTCAATGTACACAATCTTTGTATCATGCACAAAATTATTGTAAAATGTTATATAAAATTACCTTCAGGCTATATATATATAAGACATATATATAAAAACATAAATGAATTTCATGTTTAGACTTGGGTCCCATCCCTAAGATATCTCATTATGCATACACAAATACTACAAAAATAATCTGAAATCTGAAACATTTCTGATCCCAAGGATTTCAGACAGAGGATACTCAACCTGTAATGAGTTGAGAAGTGTTCCCATCTCTTCTACTTTCTGGAAACACTGTGTAGAATTGGTATTATTTCTTCTTTACATGGTCTGGAGTTTTCTTTGTTAGAAGATGGTTCTTCTGTGCATGTAAACAAATGACGTAAGCAGTTTTTTGGTGCAGTATCTTTATACTAGTGGCTAGTCTCATTATTTATATTGTCATTTATGCACAGCATCACTTTCGTCTTAACTTTTTCATTTGATTTTGTGAGTCTGTGTTTACCCTTATGTCCATGCCTCCAAGGCAAAAGTTCCCTGCAAGTCCAGGTGAGCCTGTAGTGAAGAGAAAGGTGATTACAATGGAAATGAAACTAGAGATAATTAAGCATTCAGAGAAAGGCCGGATTCCATCATTCATTGGGAAAGCATTAGGCTTCAGTTGCTAGACTTTCGGAACAATTATAAAGGCTAAAGTGGAAATAACGGAACATGTGAAAGGCAGAGCTCCAATGAGAGCATCAATTATTACTAACCAGCAAGTGGATTAATCGTTGAAATGGAAAGTTTGTTATTGATCTGGTTAGAAGATCAAAAGTAATGTAACATTCCTATTAGCCTAGTGTTGATGCAAACATTAATTTGAGTGTTAACTTTTTTGAAATCTCTCCTATCTCCTATCTAAACTTTTTGTAGGAGTTTGTTTTTATGTTCTGTTTGTCTGAATTAAAATAATAGTTTCTGTAACTTAGTTACAAGAATAGTTTCTGTAACTTAGCACAATAGTTTCTGTAACTTAGCACAATAGTTTCTGTAACTTAGCACAATAGTTTCTGTAACTTAGCACAATAGTTTCTGTAACTTATAGTACAGTTTTATTATTATTATAGTATCACACTATATTATTACCACATATGAATCATTATAGTGTTGTTGTTATTGTTATTATTCTTACTGTATATGTGCTGTTCATCAGGGATCCAAGTTACATACAAATCTTCCCTGAAGATGTTTTCAGGAATATATCTTGTTGGTAACCTGGGGACAGTCTGTATACCTGTAAGTTTGGTTAGTGGTTATTGTAGTGTTTAAAATATACATCTTTATCTAATCTTTATTATTTCTTTCTTCTGCCTATTTAGAATTTAATTTGGGTTTTTTCCTGTTTCTTAGAATAAAAGCTGAGGTCATTGGTTAGAGATTTTTCTTCTTGCCTAATAGAGGCATTTTAGTGCTATACATTTCCCGTAAGTACTGCTTTAACTGCATTTCACAAATTTTAATATGTTGTGTTTTCATTTTAATTCAGTTAAAAATACTTTATAGGCCAGGCGTGGTGGCTCACACCTATAATCCTAACACTTTGGGGGCTGAGGCAGGAGGATTGCTTGAGGCCAGGAGTTAGAGACCAGCATGAACAACATAGAGAGACTCTGTCTCTACAAAAAAAATAGAAAAATTAGCTGGGCATGGTGGTACGCATCTATAGTCCCACATACTCAGAAGGCTGAAGAAGGAGGATTGCTTGAGCCTAGGTGTTTGAGGTTGCAGTGAGCTATGATGACACCACTGCACTATACTCAAGGTGATAAAGTGAGACCTGTCTCAGAAAAAAAAAGCACTTTATAGTTTTCCTTTCAATTTTTTCTTTGACCTATGGGTTATTTAGAAGTGTGTTATTTAGTTTCCAAATCTTTGTACATTTTCCAGATAGCTCTCTGTCATCTATTATAATTTATTTCCACTGCAGTAAGAAAATATACTTTGTATGATTTGAATCTTCTCAAATTTAATTGAAACCTATTTAATGACCCAAATAAGATCTATCTTGTTCAGTGTTCTGGATGCACTTGAAAAGTACATACTACTGTGTGGTAGAATGTTTTTAAATGCCACTAGTTAGGCCAAGAGAGTTGATAGTGTTATTTAAGTATTCAAATCTCTAACTATAATTAGGGACTTATCTGTTTATCCTCACAATTCTATCAGCTTTTGCTTCATGTATTTAAGGGTGTGCTCTCAAGTGCATAAACGTTTAGAATTTTTATATACTATTAATGAGTAGACCCATTTATCATAGTGAAGTGACCTCTTTGTCCTTGATAATATTCATCATTCTGATCTATGGTTTGATATTAATTTAGCCACTCCAGATTTCTTGTGAATGGTGTTAATATGGCATATCTATTTTTAGTCTTTTACTTTTGCTCTATTTATATATTTATACTTAAAGTAGATTTAGTGGGATAGCATATAATTGAGTCTTGCTATTTACTGAATCAGGTAAACTTTGCCTTTATTTGGATGTTCAGACCATTTTTATACAATGTTACTGAAATATTTTAGGTTTACCATCTTATTATGTATTTGTTTGCTGTATCTATCAGATTTGTCTCTTCTGATCTTGTTACGTTTTCCTTTTCTTTCCTGCCTTCTTTTGGATTAATTGAATATTTTTTTTGACACCTCAAGTTCATTGAGTAGGATCAATGGAATATTTTTAAGCATCGATTTTATCTCCTTTGTTAGCTTATTAACTATAAGTCCTTGTTGTTTTATTTTGGGTTTAGAGTATACATCTTTAACTTACACATGCTAACTTAAAGTGATATTATGCCATTTGTACTACACATAGTATAAGAACCTTACAACAATTCTAGTTGGGGTTACTGGGATTATTCCAACCCCAGTAAAATGAGAATTTCTCTTTCTCTGTATTGACTTTTCAATCCCAGAGAGAATTCTAACTGGTCTTGTTTGGGTTGCATACACATCCCTGAACAGACAACAATGGGCAGGGAAATGAATATTTTGTTCAGTCCGAATTCCTGTGGCAGCCCTTTCAGAACTTCATGGAATTGGGAAGGAATTCTCCTAAGAACTCAAGAAGAGGAATGCAAAAGTGCACTAGTTAAACAAAAACTACAGCTACCGTAGGCCACTGCAGGCAAACAGATCACAGAAGAGTTTGCAGACTGACAGCTAAAGAATTCACACCTGCCTGCTATAAATCTCCAGTATATCTTGCCATATACTGAATACTGAACTTGGCTACACAAAGCAAAAGCAAATGAATCTTTCTTTGCATGGCATTTTCCTTCCCCTTGTACCCTCCAGGGCACCTAGCCTTTAGTGACACTTCTGCATATCTGATTCCTGTCAAGCTGAACAAGCAGCCAACTACTCTACCACTCCTTTATATTGGACTTTTATCAGCATTCCAGAAAACCTTTTACTAAGAATCTAGGCACTTCTGTGTAAATCAGTTTCTCACCCTTGGCACTATTGACATTTTGAGCTCTACCCACTAGATGTCAGTAACACATCCCCCTCCCCAACTGTGACAAGCAAAAACTTTCTCCAGATAGTGTGGAATGGCTCCTGGTTGAGAACCACTGATTTAAGGGAATATTTAAAAACATCGAGATCTACAGGTTCTTGACTATAAATCAGCATCAGCTGATGGGGAGAAAGCAGAGTTAGCATCAAGTGTCAATGAACTCCTGTTCCATATCCCAGCCAGCCCATCTCTCCTCAAGGGTTGGTATCTGCTGTTCACCACTGCAGATTCGGCTCCCAGACTCTGCAAACAACAAGGCTCAATTTCCACAACCATGAAAAATGCTAAAAGAGTAAGCGTATGAGTGAGTAAGTTAATGGATGGTTGGATGAATGATATAATCTGGATGATTATGCATTATGTCACTCTGAGGAAAGGAGTTACACAGGTATGAGAAAAGGGATATTTTACTGTTTAACTTGAAATTTTCTGAATTTGAATTTTATTGTCATTTTACTTTTATATTTTAGAAAACTTAAAAAGATGTTTTTTAAGCACTTGAAAATTAAACCAGGCATTTTCTCTTTAGTAACTATTTCTTTAATTTGCTTTGAGAGAGAGAGAGAGAGAGAGAGAGAGAGAGAGAGAGAGAGAGAGAGTCTGACATGTTGCCCAGGCTGGACTCGAGCTCCTGGGCTTAAGCAATTCTCCCTCCTCAGCCTCCTGAGTAGCTGGAACTACAGGCACCCACCACCATGCTCTGCTAATTTGCTATTTTTTTAAAAAAGAACAAATGTGGTCTTTAGTCCTAGTTCACATTCTAAATATACCACCAAGTCTGAGGTTTGATTTTTTTTTTCTTTTAACTCGTGAGCAAATAACCATATAATGTAAATATTTGGGAATAGGTTTACGTTGCGAGAAATAAACAACCCAATGTACTTAGCACAGAAGTAATCTGATACATCACATTTAATTATGTGCATCAGCCTTGAGGGCAGGGATTGGACTACATGCATTTTCACATCCCAATCCTCACAAAGTGCGTGCGCAGTGTGGGCCCTCAGGAAATTTATGTTGAAAGAATTGATTATGAAGCTTCACAGGCATGATTTTGGTTACTCCTATATTTACTTTGTCAAACTAAGATTGTCTGAGCAGGGTGAAGGGAGAGGAGAGAGCTAGGTGCAGGAAAACGCCCTCTAAGGGAAGAACAGAAACTGAAGGGCAAAAGAATAGACCAGACAGTACGGAAGCAAAAGGATGATTTGTGGGGACAGCCATTGCTTCTCCTTCCCCTCTGCCACCAGCAGGAAGCTGGGTCAAACCCTCCTTCTTCAGTCGGGGCAGACACTGCTCCTGCAATAGGCAACCCAGCACCACAGAGCAAACCAGAGCCTGCTGCTCGGAAAAGCCCACTCCTGTGGAATTCTGCTCCTCAACCCCCATCTCTCCCCGAAGGGAAAGGCCCAGCCACCTGGGTCTCTTGAGGCCAGGTCTCTAGGAGCCAGGAGAGCCTGGCTTGCGAGGGGAGGTCATTTATTTACACGAGGAAAACGAGACACAAAGATGTGGAACAATCCATCTGCCTTAGCGACCAAATAGATCCCTTCACCGCCGCCTCTTGTGGAAGCAATCAGGGCAGGGAGGTTGGGTGGGGTGACCTTCCAGAGCTGAATCTGTGCTTCTAAAAATAGAAGCATCTTTGGAGAATTGAGAAGGGGAGGGGAAGCTGTGGATGTTGAGGGCAAAAACCTGACTCCCCAGAGCATTGTCAGTATGAAACTGTATTAATTACACACAGGCACCCAGCTCGATGACCTCAGGTACCTCTCAGAAATTGAAACTAAATGAAATGGCTTTTTTCTCCTTTCGGTTACACTCTCCCTGAACTAAAAAGGAGAAAGAGAATCGAGTCTTCTGACCTATTTGAAGGGCTGCACGCTGCCTGAGGAGATAGGTGTCCTCCCCGGGAGAGGGACTTGGGGCTCCTGAGCGGCACACCGAAGGAAGGCAAGAGCTGCCAAGTGGGAGCCCAGGAGCAGGCGGCGTCGCCTGGGGGTCGGGGTCTCCGCTCTTCTCGTGCTGCCTGGAGTCTCCTCAGGACTAGGCCGGTGGCCAGGTGCGTCCAGGGCTGCGGATGTGTCACCGGGCGCCGCTCTTCGTGTAGCTTCGTCCTGGGGGCTCTGTGTGGACTGTGGTAGGGATACGAGAGGAGCCATGCGGCGGGCTCCGTGGAGGATGTTAAGGCTGTGGGGATGCTGCCCTGGGAGCTGGGTTCTGGGCTTCTCAGACCACGTGAATCTGTGCCAGGCTGTGTGAGGCTGGATACGTGGTGGCAGAGGCCCAGGACGGCCCCACAGCCTCGCTATCTATGGGCTGAGGCACTCGCCAAGCGCAGGGATTTATTCTTCTCCACGTGACTGACGTCAAAGGAAGAAAGGGATCCGTGAGCTAAGCCTCTTGCACACGAGGCCCGAGACACGTCCTCATGCATCAGTTTGTGCTTTCTCAACAGGACAACGTGGATCTGGGAGAGTTGATGTTTTCCCTCTGCTATCTTCCAACGGCTGGCAGGCTGACCATTACCATTATAAAAGCAAGGAATTTAAAGGCCATGGACATAACAGGAGCATCAGGTGGGACATTCTCAAAATCTCACTTCTTCATGAAGTTCTAATGTAGTAGTACCTTATGAAGTTTCTAGTATAGTAATAAAGCATATTGACTGTGGAATCAAACTGCCCAGGTTTAATCCCAGTCCTCCCACCTAAAAGCTGTGTGATTTTAGGCAAGTCACTTACCCTCTCTGGGCTTCAGGTTCCCATCTGTAAGATGAAGGTAATAGTATCTGGCTCATTGGACTGTTGTAAGACTGAGTGAATACATATAAAGCCATAAGAACAGTGTCTGGTATATATTAGATGGTACACATTGGTAGCTATTATCATTATTATTATTATTATCCTTGGCACTCCCTATCTGCTGATTCCACATCTGCAGATTCAACCAACTGTGTATTGAAAATATTCAAAGGGAGAAAAAATAACAATACAATAATTTAAAAAATTCAAATTTTAAAACAATACAGTACAACATCCATTTACATAGCATTTACATTGTATTAGGTATCATAAATAATCTAGAGATGATTTAAAATCTATGGGAGGATGTGCAGAAGTTATATGCAAATACTGTGCCATTTTATATCAGGGACTTGAGCATCCTTGGATTTTGGTATCCGTAAGGGGTCTTGCAACCAATCACCTGTGGATACCAAGGGATGACTGTATTCCCTCTTGGGTCTTCTCCCTCACCATGATTATGAATTAGGCCTACAGTTTGTACATGGTATAGTTTATATGATTGGGTCTTTCCTCAGATATCACCATCCCAGGCTTATTGAAGATTGAAGACAATCCTATCTTCTTAGTAAAGTGAACTATGCAGTTTTCCTTTTCCAGAGAATCAAGCATATACACTTAAATTCTAAACCCTAACAAAAAGTGCCTCAATATGCAGTTTCTACGATGCAAATTCACAACCAACCTCTGCAGGGGCTCCCCAAATGTGATCACAAAACACCCAGTACACACTGGCTCACAGCCACTGAAATCAAAGAACATCAGAGGCGATATATTCTGCATCTTACACTCCGTTTTTCTAAGCAGAAAAAAAAAGATGTGGCCCCTCTGGCCCTGTAAGTCCCTTCTAGGCTATGTATAGGACAACACATGGGCAATGCGTGGATGCAGGTGAAGGGAGAAGAAGAACTCCCCACTGAGCAGGAGGATGGCGAGGTAGCTGGTGGGACCAGACAACCGTGTCTGGAGCAGAGGCCAGCCTTGCCACTGTCACCCCAACCAAAGCTGTACCACAAGCAAGCCTGTGTCCTTTCTCTCCCTGACATGCGCACCACCTCTCCTTTTACAACCGGGCTGCAGGCCTCTCTGGGGGCTTGAGGCCCCTGTACTTAATGAAACCCACCCCCTAACATTCTCCCTGTCCTCTAGGAATTCAGACGTTCTGAGACTCTAAGAGTTCCCTTTCTTAAAGACTTGATCTTTAGGAAAAGATTCCCCGAGGTGGCTCAGAGTCGCAGGCCTGTTTCCCAAGCCTTGGAAATGCCTCTGCCTTTCTCTTCCTGTCGGAGCCAGGCGGGTCTTGAATTCTAGCTGGAATGTTTTCTAATTCGGTAACAGATGTTTTCACACTATTTTTAAATTTCACACATTTTGAGGAGACAATATCCTGTGCTTTTTCTTGAATGACTTAATTATCTTAACTCTAGCTGCTGCCCAGATATCATATTAACGAAAACTCTCAAACTCCAATCCACTGGCAGGATGTATCCTAGTCCATAAAATCCCACCATGACATAACCTCTGGCCTAAATCTACATTTATCCTCACAGTACTCCTGCTTCTCATGGTCTGTACAGATCCCTACGTGAAGGTCTCGCTCATGTGTGACGGCAGACGGCTGAAGAAGAGGAAAACGTCCACCAAGAGGAACACGCTGAATCCTGTTTACAACGAAGCCATAGTCTTTGATGTCCCTCCTGAAAACATTGACCAAATCCACTTGTCCATAGCGGTCATGGACTACGACCGGTGAGATACCTGGAGCTCTTTCTCAGTGCAAGTGCGCTGTGTCTGGGGCAGAGAGGGCGGGGAGGGAGAGCACAGCCGTAGATCCGTAGCTGGTGTCCCAAGCCACAGGAAGTGAGTTGAACCAACAGCACGTGGAAAGCAGACTGGCAGGCGTCACCTCCAAACATGCTGTAGAGTCAGGTTACAAAGTGCCTCTCAGCACTCCCATTCTTTCCTCCCCCTCTTTTATTTCTTTCTCCTTCTCCATCCTCTCCCCATCCCAACCTCATCCGCTTTTCATATCTGCACACCTCCTAGAATCTCAGCTTGGAGAACTGTGGCCCCACAGGACGTATGTGCTGTTGGGCAATCCTGATTGCCTTTCCTTGGAAAGATTTCACTCAAAATAGCAGCATGATTACTTTAGCCAGACCATCAATATTTCTAAATACGTAACTTCAATCCTTTTCCTTCTTGAAATATGTTTAATAAAGATCATTTCCATCCCCTTAAATCTGAAAGCAAACACAGAAATATTCTCTTAGAAATGCTAGAAACAGTATGGATGACAAGGTACATTAAAATGTATAAGATGCTCGACTTTTTAATTAATACAGCACAGAAGAGATATTTATAGCCTGAATTGTAGCCAATTGTGTATTTAAAGGACAGATTTGAAAAACAGTCATTTTAATATGCAAAGGAAGTACCAACAGGGAATTATACATGTTAAACTAGTCATTAGAATGAAATGCAAAGTCTCTTTTTAATTGGAAACCTCCCACGTGGTCTGGGCACAATTATAAAAAAAAAATTATTCTGACTTCTAATATAATCTTATGAATATCATTTATAGTTGAAAATTTTCCCACATACCTCTGAAATGTCAGTGAGGCAGCTTCAGTGACCCAAACACTCTTTCCAGCAGATGCCTGCGTGAAGCATGACCGTCTTCCAACCCTAAGAACACGTGGGTTGGCTCAGCTGCCCGTGAGTGTGACAGCCCATGCTGAGCAGTAGACCTTGTCCCATCTCCTGTGGGCAACAAACAACACCAACAGTGTCAGGCCCCAGGAGGGGACATTGCCCACCAACTGTGGAAACCTAGGCCAGCAATTTTTAAGCTATTGCCAAGTTTCCTGCATTGACAAATCTGATTATGTGAGCTCTGCCTCAATTTAATTCTCAGTATACTCATGAATCTGGCCTGGAAAAATCCATGGCAAAATTCATGGGGCTGCTGCATGCGTCTGATTTTAATGAGCATAGATTCAAATATCCTTCACACTACCTCCCCAACCTTGTCTCCTCTTTATGTCCTACAAATAAATAGGAGAAAAAAGACTCGTCTTTATAGGAAGGAAAAAGAAAGAGAGAAAAATCTGTGCATTTGGATCCTATGGAATTAAAGGATGGGCCACATCATTATACTTATGCAAAGCACTTTTATCAAAAATTGCTAACAAAAAAAAAAATATTGCCCAAGGAAGGGACCCACCCAGGGAAAGTTTCAGAAATATTAGCTCTAAGGTTAAAGGCGCTAAGTATGCTTCCATAGTTGGGAAGTTAAGTTGGGTTAAAAGCAAAACTGGGCTTGGAAGGAAAGAGGGAAGAGCATAAGATGGCAACAAGGGAGATGGGGACAAGAAGACCCAGGAGCCTTGTCCACTCTGCCCCCTTTGTGGGCTCCAGACCCACGGTTGCTAGACACAGAACTGCTCCCTCACTCATCCTTTGGTTGGCTCTTGTGAAAATTTGAGCAGCCATTAGTGCAAGAAGCTCCTTGCAGTTGACTTCCTTTTCATTACATGGATTTGGAGGCCAACCTAGTTGCAGAATGAGAGGTGGCATCCTTAACATGCATCAGGGAATTCTTTGAACATAGAGTTCTTAGGAACAAGCTGACCGAGTCAGTGTTAGGAAAGCTGGTGTATGATATTGGAGCCCAGGTTCTACTGGCTATTAAGCTTGGCTGGCTTGTAGTTTTAAATTAGGATTGAAAAAACCACTACTGTCCCAATTCTCCACCAGTTTAATTGAGTAGCTGTTGCTCTTATATACCAAAATTTTAAGAAAAAACTATTGTGGGCCATTTTCACAGTGTAGGTCACAATGAGATCATCGGCGTGTGTCAAGTAGGCAACGAGGCTGAGAGGCTGGGCAGAGACCACTGGAGTGAAATGTTGTCATACCCTCGGAAGCCCATTGCACACTGGCATTCTCTGGTGGAGGTAAGACCCTACCCCCACATGCTTCGCTTTGTAGAATAGTAAATGCTTTACTGTTGTAATGCAGGAGTCGGCAAAAGGATGCATGCACCAGGGTCTGTGGTCATAGATCGTTTCCCTGGTTGCATTTCCTGGGGCTGTTGGGACTTACATTCATTCTAAGTTGAATCTATGCTCCCCACCAGGCAGGTAGGTTTTGAACACTTATCAGGGATCATTGCTCACTTTGTCTTTTAAAAGATCAAGATTCTCTGGTTCTGTGTTATGACTTGGCATTTGGAGAGCATCTGCAAGACCCAGGTAAGTATGGAGTTTCAGGTCTTTGTAGAGTGACTTGAGCCTGAACTCAGAAAGAATGTGAGACTGGGAGAGAAGAAGCCTGGATTCCAGGACTGGCTCTGGCACTAACCTGCGATTCTGGGCAAGTTGGTTGGTATCAAGTTCAACTACATATAATAAAAACCAAAAACAACAAAGTACAAAACAACAACAAGTGAAATGGAAAGGTATTTCTCTCTTACACACGAAAGGTTCAGATGAAGGCAGTCTAGGGTATATAGGGTTGTTCCATGATCAACAGAGACCTAAACTTCTATCTTTCTGCCTCGCTGTCCCAGTATGGCTTTTTTCTTTGAAGTCACCTCATTGTGCAATATGGCTGCTAAGCTCCAACCATCACATGTCTTCTATGCCATAAAAAGGTGGAAAGGGGCAAGAGCCAAAAGGACACGCATTCCTTTTTAAGGGTTCTCTTTGAAGTTTTATGCAACACTGCTACTTACATTTAATTTAATCATAGAACTTAGTCACATGGACATATCTAGTTGCAGAGGAGAGTGGGAAATGTATTCTTTTTGTTGGGTTGCAAATATGCCCGACTGAAAACCAACATTCTGTCTTCAAGGAAGAAGAGGAGAGCAGATACCTGGAGGCACAAGGCCATCATGCTGCCACTCACACCTTCGGTCATTCACGCCCTCCTCCATCACCTACTTCTCATTCATTCTCCGCCATTTGCTTGTGTTCATTGACTCACTCTCTTATCTACTAACTCATTCTCTCAAAAATAATTTGTGCTCACTGAGTAGCATTTCTTAGGGTCAAATGCCATAATAGGTACATAAAATACAGATGTGAATTAGAAACTGCCCCTTCCCTTGTAGACGTATAGCCCATAACAGAGACAGAAGATGGTGTGTAACCTCATCATTAATGTGCACAACCATGAGCGTTCTCATCCATACAAAGTGCTAAAGAGCACAGAGGAGAGAAGTGTTTGTTTTTCTTACAGGAGATTGTCTGTGAAACATCTCTCCCTCCTGCTCTCAGGAAGTAGAGAACTGAGCCCCCGGGAATAGGGAAGCCAGGAAGCAGGCAGCAGTTATTTACAAAGGGCATGTGGCTTCCAGGCAGAGAACTTCCCTGTATTCTCCGCTTGCGGGCATCTCCATTCCCTGAACGGCCACCCTGAGAGGCTGAGACCAGAGCCTCGCCCGGTGTGGGCTCCTGTGCCCATGGTAGTCAGGTGAGTCAGGTTGCAGTAAACATGCAGGGCAGCTATGGAGGGACAGAGAGTCCCAAACCCAGGCCTGGGGACAAAGGGACATCTTTTCTGAGACGGTGCAGGAAGGAGAGGGCAAGACGGGGTTTATGGACAGATACTAAGCATCAGGGCCTCTGGGTGTGTCCAAGGAAAGGCTAAGCCCTAATTTGCAGGGCCCCAAGACAGCTCTGCCCCTGGGCTGTGGAAGCTCAGACTCTGTCTTTGCTGGACTCAAAATTCATTCCTAAGAGACCCAAGGGGTCTCTGAGCCACTTGAGAAGGAGCTGGGACTGGTGCCAACTGAACCGTACCTCATTTCTTCAGCTCCTGGTGAAATTCTCAAGGGAGTCTGTCTGTGGACTCATTAAATTGTCCTGGCCTGTCACTAGCCGTGGCAGTTACAGCAGCCGTAGGAGACTTTTTGCACTCTTAGACGTCATTGCTGACTTTAATTCTTACATGTAATTGGGAGTGTTGAAGAGGGTTGAAGCTCTGTGCTTCTCAGGAAACAGGAAATGGGAAAGGCCTGAGGACAGGGGTGTTACGGTATGCGGCTGAGAGGTGAGCCCTGAGCCCTGCACAAGCAGTTCTTTCTCAGTGACCTTGGCTGGGAGTCACCCTGGGCAGGGTGCTACACGCAGGGCGCTGAGTGGCCAGGCCTGCACGTGTCAAAGGAGAGCGTAGGAAGCAGGCCTCGGAGACCTCTTCCCTCACTGCTGAGGACAAAGCGTGGTGGGACTTTGGTCACCCAAGAGATAGTCGTTAAACCCCAAACACTCAGCTTTTTGCAAATCCATGTTCCACAGTTACATAAGTGAAAAATAAAAATAAATGTCTTTAGGGTTAAACCACTCAAACTTGGAAGTCATTTGTTATAGCAGCTAAAATTACTTTGGCCAATACAATGGTTATGTCTCCACTGTTACAGCAGAACTAAGGAAATGAAATGCCCGCGCCCCTTACACGAAGGGGAAACCAGGGGAGGCTGCCCCTTCCCTGTTGCTTCCTGTCTCTTTGAAGTACATGCCCCGGACTCCAGATCCATCCTGAGAGGGGAAGTGATACTTTCCCTTTTAAAAATAAACATGTAACTGGCAGAATTGGGGCAGCGGTACCAGGAGAGATGAAAAGCAGTACAGGGAGGGCAGGCATGGTTTGCTAGCGGCTGTAGGGATGGAGGAGGCTACAGGCAGAGCCATTGGAAACATACGCTTTGGAGTTGGATGGGCCTAGATTCAAATCACTGTGCTGCCACTTGCTAGTTGTTTGTTTTTCTCCTTCTGAATCTCAGTGTTCTCATCTGTAACGTGGCCGTAACAGTTCCTGTCTCACAGGAGTGGTGGTGAGGATTAAACCATCTACTCTATGTGAAATGCAGCACCATGGCTGGCACATAATAAATGCTCAGCGAAGTTCTCAGTTACAGTCATTATTACTATGTCCCACATTCTGAGGGGCTGCTGTGCATCCCGGTGGGACTGTGTTATGCAAAGAGATATCATCGTAATGTTTGTCATGGAGAATAAGAGAAAGGCTGGGGATCCCCCACCTCTGCACTCCAGGGGGCTGTCATCTCAGGCTGGAGGAAGGAGTCCTTTAGGACTTGGCTGGACATAGATGCACATATTTCAGTTCTGTTCTGTTTCCTCTTTTCCTTGGCCTTGAAGATAAGTTGCTGTTATACTCTCTAAGAACCTTTTAAATTTCTGCTTTGAAACAAAAACAGCAATTAAATCGCAGTGCTCTTGATGAGTGTGTGTGTGCATATCTGTGTGCCCTTGAGTGAGTGTGTATGAAGGAGAGAAGAGGAGGGAGAGAGAATGGAGAATGAGGGGATTGGGGTTCAGTATGAAGAGAGGCTGACCTGGCAGAAGCTCTTCACTGCTGGAGACCGAGGGACCAGGTTAGGATTGAACCGTAAGCCCTACAGAGATCTGGCAGCCTGCTCCGGTTGCATCCAACACACCCTGACCTTGCCAGGGCAGGTGGCAGATGGAGTCTTCAAAGCCAGTGAGTTAAAAAATCCGTTTCTCTCGCAGGGATTCTGGACGGCTTCACTGCACACTCAAAGGTCAGCCAGTATGGCTCCCGTGCCTCTCCATGATGTCAAAGCCTTGGAAAGCTGTGCAGACTCCCCCAGAGCAGGCTGCCTGGGACTTGGGAATAAGAGTGTCCCCTGCACAGGGCCTCGGGAAATGACAGGGCTCTCAGGGCTCCCTTACCACAGTGCCCTCCTCTGTAGGGCTAAGAGAAGATGGGGTTGGCCTGGCCGAATCACAGCACCTTTCCTCCCTCTTGGATGTTGAGCTGACCAACATCATGAGCTTGTGGAACCTAATAGGAAGTAGTTCCAGGCTTTCTCACTGCCCTGGTAGTGCTGCATAACCTCTGTATGAATAAGTTGTCAACTTGGTTTGATGGGAGGACTGGACAAAGACACTATTTGGTTAAATCAAATTTTGCTTTTCTTAAAGAGGTAGAAGAAAGAGAATCCAATCAGAATATATAGTAAAGATCACAGCAACATTGTCCTGATGGGCAAGGTTGTAAGATTCTAAACACCAACGTCCTTTTGAAGGTGTGCTCATTTGTGGATAAATCTTCCTCCCTCCAAGCCCAACCTTTGTACATACAGGTTCATGAGGCTGAAAAGGTTCTGCTCCAGCCTAGCTGTCTGCTGAGACCAGCTCATTGAGCCTGCTGCCCCTCCAACTTAGGGCTATATCATGCCCAGCATAACCAGAGGACAGTTATGGCACGTTATGCCCCGGTATGAACAGAGTCCTGATTTATCACTCTCAGCCTCCTACAGGGTATAAACTTAGAGCTGTAGGGCTACAGCAAATGTCAGTTAACTAGACTTGTCCTGGGGTTACACGAGCAGCCCCTTTAAACTGCTCTATGCATGATCTATCACGTGCTCAGCAGAGCCTATCTGGAATCTCTGAGGTCCACAGGTTCCCAGGAAAAGGCATCTGATTACCCAAGGTTTGGCTAGGTGTCCACCCCTAATCTACTTTGTTGTAGGTCCAGGGTCATAGAAATGTGACCTGTCAGGGGACGGCATGGAAAGGGAGTGTCAGGATGTGGAGCGCACATGTGTGTGCAGTGTCCCCTCCATGTTATAGCATGCTCCCCTGTAGCCCAGCGTGACATCTTGTGTCTCAGGGCCTCAGAGAACAAAATGTTTGCTATGGATGGAAACTGAGAGAACAAGAAACATTTGAAGTACATTACAATTAGTGCAAGAAAACATAGATATCTTTGTTATCTAAAACAGGTACTACCTTGATAAGGAACAAGTTGGGGGTATGGGCGGAAAGAATGAACTTTATCTTGCTCATTAATGGTTCTTAGTCCTTTCCAGGTTATCTCAGTCTCTTTGGGATACATATTCAGTCACATGTAAGGCTCCAATTCCCCATTAGAACTATTATATTTTCTCTTTTTTTCCTAGAGGTCTCATCTCTCCCTCCTCCCTCCCAGGCTGGCGTGTAGGTAATGGGGAGCACAAAGGCCCTTGTGGCATTAGCTGGCACTGGGCGTGTTGTCTAGCTTGTCTTTGGGCATCAGACTTCATTGCCATCCCCTCTGCTGCCGAGGATCTCTGCTGGTGTAACTTGTGGCCTGTTGTCTCAGCACAGACCAGCAAGAAGATTGCTCCTCTGGAGCTTGGCCCCCTTGAGGCTGACTAGGCCGCACACTGGCTCTGGACAGCCTTGCTGGTCTCTGAGGGCTGGCAGCACCTCCCATTGGATGCTTGGCCTAAGAGGTTTTCTTGGCAGCCCTTGGTATAGAGTCACTTCCCCGCTTGCTGGAACCCCCTGAAACCCTGCCTACCCTCATATCCTCCATGTATTTGGGGACACATGGGGCTGCAGGAGACTCTGTACCATTACAGGCACCCTCTTCATGCAGTAGAGTTGCATGGTCATTTGTCTGTTGGCCTGTGTTGGTCCATGGGCCATGTTTACCTTCAGCTCCCCATCAATCCATCTGAACTTGGTGTTTGAAGCCTGAGGGATGAAATCAGAACCTTTGCCCCTCCCCTCTCTGTATTTCTTCTGCAAAAGGCTCTCTGCTTCCTCATCCTATCTGGCGGAAACTTCCTTTATATCTTAGCGTGATTCCTCTCTACCTATGACTTAGGTTCAGATCTCCAAGGTTTCCTCTCAACATGTAAAGGAAACATTTGGAATTTAGAAGTGTTCCTTTTTTCTCAACAAGGCCTGGCTTTAAGACTCTTGTTTCGTAAGGTTTAACAGATCATTTGTCTTGTGTTACCCGCCCTCAGCTTGCAGGAATACATGGCATTGATTCAATGTATGGGACAACATGATTTACAGACAGTGGAAATGCTACCCCTGTTACATAGGTATTGAATTGGTATTTGATGCCTGAATGAAAGAATGAATGAATGAAACATGTATTGAAACAAATTGTATTGCTCTAGCTCTAAATTTCCAGAATTCCCCATTCAGTAGAGGACAAAGTAAAAGTTATTTCAGGCAAGACGTAAAAGGCATTGAGAATGAATTTGCAGGAGGCTGTTCAAATGGAGATGGCCCTTATTGAGCTCCAAGTTTTGATTACTTTTTCTCCATTTGGTAAAAAAACATGAAAAGGGGGCTTTTCCTTCCTTGGTTCTCATTAACTTTTATCTGACAACAGTGGCTTTCTATCTTAGATACAGTTGAGAATTTCAAAACAACGAAGGCCCATTAATAAATCAGGAAAGTCCCCCTTGAGTTGATGAGTGTGGCCAGGTCCTAGAGCTCTTCAGTGTCTCCTTTCAGGAGAGAGAGGAAGCACACAGAGACCCCAATGGTGAATAGCAGACTGCTGCACCCTGAGCGACAACTAATTAGGAGGGGACAAGGACATCAGCCCACAAGTTGACTTTTCTGACCAGGAAATATTTCAGTAGCAATTTCATACAAGATAATGATTTGCCCCACCTACCTATGAAGAAAAAGAAGAGAAAATTAGTGGGGAAAATTGTTTTTGAACAAAATGAAGCACCTATTTTTGAGATTTCCTTTTACCAAAAGAAAGAACAAAACTATTTTTAATGGTGAGATTTAGCATGCCAGTGTCCATAAACATCTCCAGGACCACTGAAGCAAAACTGATTGCAAAGAACATAAAAATGTGCTACATGTTCGGTATCTGAAAACCATTAACAACCCTGTTAGGATTTGTGCCAACTGATATAAGTGGCCAGAATGCTGTTTGGACAAGCAGGCATGGTGAGTGTCAGTGGGGCATTGTGTTTCCAGCTGGTGCAGGGAATGGGCAGCAAACAAAGCCAAGACCATTCGCACTTTCCCAAACAAGTCTTCTTTCTTGTATTGAATTACCTGCAGAAAAGAAGGATGTTAGGCATTTTCGTATCTTCAGCTGGGATGAGTGATTTTCCCAAGTGACTTTCCGAAGGTCTGTAGAGAGAGTAATCATACAAGACATGGGAGTACTTAGGGTAAACACTAGAGGTATAAAATATAACAACAATGTGGTAGCAGATAACATTTCTGCCTGAACAGAAAGTCAACTGCGTCTTGACTCTCCTCTCATTCACAGATGACCTTGCTCCAGTAGTCACCAGCCTGGAGCATCCCTGCTACACACCTGAACAGTTACTAAATAGGAGGGTAGATGACAGTGGGCTTGAGCCATCAGCTGTCTCCATCTCCGGGAATGACATTCAAAGGTGACTGCTAAACAATAGGCCAGTTTTTTCCCTCCAGATGAAATGAACCAGAATGGTTTATGCCACTGTCTGAAAGAGCCACACCTTCTTCTGATAGTCTGGGAGGAGGGCTTTTTCTTACATGGCTAAGGATCTGAATGTTGTGTGCTTAGATACTTTACATATTGATAGTAAGTGTTCAGATTAACAAAGTTTACTAGAGAAAGGTCATAAAACCAATCAAGAAAGTAGATGTCATCCAAAGGGATTGAAATTGCCTATAAATGTTTAAAAATATGAAAATGCTATAGTCTGAATTCATATGTTGAAACCTATTCCCCAATGTGGCAGTATTATGAGGTGAAAAACAATTAGGTCATGAGGGCTCTGCCCTCATGCATGGGATTAGTGCCCATATAAAAGAGGCCCAAGGGAGATTGTTTGCCTCTCCACCGTGTGAGGATGCAGCAAGATGGTGCCATCTACAAGGCAGAGAGCTGGCCCTTAGCAGACACCAAATCTGCTAGTGCCCTGATCTTGGACTTCCCACCCTCAAGAACTATGACCAATAAATTTCTGTTGTTTATGAGTTACCCAATCTAAGGTACTTTGTTACAGTACCTGAAAGGACTAAGACATCCTCCTTGCTGACTGGAGTCAGGGTCACATCAAGAAATAAGGCTGAGTTGGAGCAGGCAGCACCTCTCACATGGGGAGACAGGGACTGGCCTGGCTGCAGAGGGGCCTCAGAGCTCATAAACAAGGTATGCAGACTCAGCATCTGGTGTTCCCATCTTAGTTCTGGAAGGTTCTATACAGGGATAGTGAGTGGGACCCTCTGGTGGCAGTGATAGCCTCTAAGGAAGGAACCAAGAGGCAGGCAGGGATTAGGAGGGACTTCTGGTTTTAGAGAGGGTGCTGGTAGAGCTCTTCATGGCAAGCATTTAGGATTGTGCTTAGAGGACCCTGGCCTGGCAGTCTGAGTCAACCTGGTGGTGCAGCTGAAGGTGTGGAAGTTGGACTTACTTCGGCACACAAGGTCCAAGAATGAGTTGACCAGGAAGGTCCCATGGCTATGGAAGATCACAGCACTCCAAAGCATGACAGGGCAGTCTCAGAGGGGTAGTTCTGCTTCTCCGGCTTGAGCCTACAGGGTGATGTCAACAGTGTATTCATGGGTGAATAGTTGGGGAGACAGAATCTGATCTTTCATTTGCATTTTAAACTTTATGTTCCTTAACATTGCAGAAAGTCCATTCCCCGGATTAGGGCTAATGGCTCTTGTCCCACAACTTACAAACAGCATGACACTTCCATTGCCCTCCAAGTGTGGAACCAACCTATCATGTGAATGTGGGGGTACCTAGAACCAAATCTTATATCAGCAATGAGGATCCACGGACATTGCATCAAAAGAAACAATAACTCAGAGAAATCCTATACTCTCAGGATGAAAAGGGGGAAAATCAGGGATACACCGTCAGTCACAGGGTGTGAGCCCAGGCAGACTCTAAATCGTCACTCAATCGTCAGCTCCAGCCCTTCTGCTTCTCTCACAGGTCAGCAGGCACGAAAGAGTTAATAGCAGAGGCCTTGAGAAATCTGCTCTCTATTATAGAGAAATCCCTTTTAGCTACAGTTGCTGCTGCTAGAGGAGATACTTGAAAGCAAGAGAGGGAATAATAGGGAAGAAAAGGACTTTTGAATCACATGGGAGTCTTCGAGGACTACTCAGCCCAGATGTTCCTCTTACCGCTTCAAGCCAATAATTCTCTGAAGTCCCCAAGCACAGATGTAGCTTCCTTCACTGTCTTTACAGATTATGTTTGAATTCGTGGGAGCCCAGGAGACGGTCCTAGTGAGTCTGAACTTCCTCAGTAGCAGAACAAGGGGCAGAATTAATAATAGCAATAACAGTGGATATACATAGCTGAGCCCCGTATTGAGGTGGATGGTTTCCAAACTTTAAAAGAGAGTCCTTGAGCAACTGCAGGCAGAGACGGATAAAACTCCCTTATTAGACAATGAGCTACAAAGACCAAAAGAGGACTCCGTGAGCTAAAGAATAATGGGGAACCAGGACTATGAAAGAGGAAACAGACCTGGACCAGATTCCGGGCTGCACCCATCCCTGTCCTAGAGAGGAGAGCTTGGAAGATAAGGACTGAGCCCCCTCCACCAGCGTCACCCCCTCCATGCTCAGAGAACATTAAGTGGCCTCTGTTTTTAAGGCTGTGTGCTGCTGCATGGGACATACTTGCTAAATAGCTATTGAGTGGGGTGAGGTGAGAGGTTGTTCTATAAGCTTCCTTCCATGTGGTTGAAGAAGCTGAAGAAAGAGTAGGTTTGGAAGAGAGAAAAGTGCTGGTTCAGCAGCCAGCCACAGGAAAAGGGATTTGGTGGCCTTGGGGGGAGGAGAAGTTGGGGGCAATATTTTCAGTAGGATTGACATGGATTTGCATTTGGATTGTAAAATGAGAACTTGCTGAGTCTGGCGCCAGACTGGGGAGTCCGTGGTACCCCTACATGATTCTGTATTATTGGTCATCTGCTGTTTACATGCCTGTATGTGTACAAATTTAAATTAGTTCTTAGCGAACATAAGCATACACATAAAGGCTTAAACTAATTGTCCAATACAATAATATACAGTTATTTTTGCTGAACTCTTTCCAGAAGTCAAATCTAATTTGAAAAGTAAATGTTTAAAGCAGAGAAATGCAGGAGCTACTGTGATCGAAGCAGACAACAATTGAGAGCAAGATCAGTTACTCAACGAGGAAGGCTTGACCCAGCGAAACCTCCTGGTGGACTACCCCAGTTGTGGCGCTGTCACTAGTGTCTAACGGGAAGAGGGACCTGATGCCATCTCTGCCACTTAGGGCTGCTGAGCTTGAGCAGATTACCTCATCTCTCTGAGGATCAGATTCTTCCTCTGTAAAATGGGATATTAGTACATAGTTTGAAGTAACCATGTGTGGATAAGCAAAGAACAGAACATATAGGAGAGCACCTGGCATAGTATCTGGCAGTGAAAGATGTTCAACAAGTGCGTGTTTTCTTTTTTCAGCCAATTAAGATCTGGGGAAAATATAACTCTTGCCAGGCTTTCCAGGAGTGGATTTTTGATGGTGCTATTCCAGTGCTCAAATAAGGATAATGTTTCCAGGGATATGTATTCCAAGTTGCTCATTTCTCTGGCTTTTGGAATTTCCAGTGCTTCACAGAGACTTTGGTGTCAAGAATGTAAGGTGTAGCACAGTATTTAACTAAGTTCCAACTGTGCATGGAATAGGGCAGTGTGCCACAGATGTTCTTGGCTATGATTCACATTAAGAAATACATTTTGTATCATGACCACACACACACAGATATAAAACTGAAACAGAAGTTGCATAAAATAATATGGATATTATACACTTTGTTTTTTAAATTTTTTATTTCATTAAAAAAAAGGATGCTGGTCACAACCATTAAATTGATTTCACAAACCCATAATGGACCACTATCCACAGTATGAAAAACACTGTATGATGCACATTTTCAAAATGGCCAGTGCGATTTTGACCTGGTGTGGGAATCTTCAGAGGGAAATGTGGGCATATAACCAACTGCACACATTTTTAGGGCCATCCAGCCTGCTTTTTTTCTGGAAGACCAAGAATTCCAAAATTTTCATCACATATTCACCAGGAATCAATACATCCCTTGGTTTTAGCTTCTCTACATAGAATGCTACATGCCTGAGTTTGTGTTGCCACTTTTGCATGAGCACAAATAAATTATTTTCACCACAAATATTTAACCTTCTGGTCTGGAGCTGTGCTGTGCTTAGCCTGCATGGCATAGAGACACAACTGTGTGTTTATAATTAAAGGAAAAGCTGTAAAGCCACAGAAAGAAGGAATAGGCAATTCTTGGTGGAGGTGTGTGTGTCACTACTACGAAGGAGTTCTCTGGGGAGACTGGCTCCACCCTGACTCCATTGCTCCTGCCAGTGCCGGGCACTACACTAACCGCTGCGGACAGAGTACCCGTCTGCACGGAGTCCGATGGGGGAGTCTGACAGCAAATTGCTCTAGTGTAATATCGTAATACATAATTGGTGTTTTCAAATTTTATATGGGAGCATAGATGAGAGCGTTGCCAACCCTCCACAGGGGAGCGGGTGGTGACCATAGACACATACAGACCCCACTTGAGCAGGCTCTTGGAAATGAGTAGGAATCCTCCCGTTGAACAAAGAAAAAAAGGACTTTTAAGAAGAAGGATCAATGTGTGCAAAGGCATGAAGGTGTGAAAGGGGAGGGCTGGCACGTGGGACACAGGGGAGTTCAGACGACTGAAACGCTGGCTACCTAGGGAGGGAAGTGAGGCCCGAAAGAGAGGGAAAGCCTTGTTCAGCCACAACAAGGAGTTTGGACTTTCTGCTGGGGCAGTCAGAGAACTTTGGCATGATTTTAAGAAGGGCTGCAGCATGCTCAAATTGATGGTTTATAACGATCACACTGACCATCTGGAGGAGCGTGGACAAGAGGGGTGAGGCTCTGCAGGCAGAGACAGAGACAGCTGCAGTGGTCAGATGGGCTACGCTCCGACCTGAAGAGGGCAGAAGTGGAGGAAAGAATGGATTTGCAAGGGTTTATGAGCCAAAATCAAGTGAGAGGTCAGGGAGAGGGAGGAGCTCGGAAGACAGCCAGGCCTGCATGCCGACCAGATGGATGGTCCTGCTGTTGACTGAGCCACAGGATGGCAGAGAAGGGGCAGGGTGTTGGGGTAAGGGTGCAGGGAAGGGAGCTGACAAGGAGAGAGGAGAGATTAAGGAGTTTTGGTGTGTTCCAAGAGCAATGGAATTTGACAAAATGCACCATTCACTCATTACCTTCTAAAAGATGCTCTTTAAAAGACATAGTGCGTTCACAACTAAGTTACTTAGATTCTAACCATCCCCCATACACAGATGCACACGTGCACGCACACACATGGTGCTCCTGGCCCCTGCTCTTTTCTTAGCTGACAGCCAGTCAGACTCTATTCTGGGCCTAAGACCACGTGAACAATGGCAGATTGGTTCACCTGGTTTCCCAGTGAAAATTCCTATGCTCATAATCTGCTGACAAAAGGCTAATTAGCCTGAATTTTAAGCTCCAGATCCATCAGGAAGAACATGTCCGAAAGCTCTGAGCTTGACTGACAAAAGCTTTCCCTGAATTCAGGGAGGTTGCACTCTTTCCCATATGGCCCATGTGTGAGTGTTAGAAAGCTCCAGAGTCAGCTGTGACCTCACTGTGAAGAGAAGGGAGCTCGATTCAGACAGGCAGGTTCTTTGCCTTGCAGCCCTCTCTCTGCTGAGGGCTAGAAACCCTGCCTAGAGTGAGGACTGAAAAAAAAAAAATGTTGGAGCAGCAATCAGCAAGGGAACTCAGACAGATGGGGCTGTCCTCCTAACAAGGTGTCAGTGGGTGGTGGGAAAGAGCTGGGGAGGGACACCAGGAACAGACAGTAACACTAGCACAGTCAACATCAGGCCACCGAGCAGGCCAGGGCAAAGTGGAGGCTCAGCAAAGTCTGCCCAAATCGATTTCAAATTAAACTTTGTACTTGAATATTTTAGAACCGTTCCTCAGTGCTATGCCTGTGCCTCTGCTGCTTGTTTCTGTGTGCATGGGTTGCTTGGGCTGACTACTCTGAGTGTTTTTTAAAGTCTTCCTCCCTTAAGGAGAACAGCTTCAGGAGAGCGGCGCTCTCTGGGCACATCCTGATTGGAGAGAGACAAGGAGCGGATATTAGGAAGTGAGGAGTTAGAGTTAAATACAGACAACGCTTTCAAGTTTCATGGCTGAAAGGGGGAGACAAAAGATAGACTAGTACCTAGAAAAGGATGAAGGATCATGGGAGAGGGATTTTCTTTTTCAGAAGCAAGAAATGCGGGCATTTTTATAGGCTGAGCAAATGGCCAATGAAGGAAGGAAAAAGATAGAGGAGACAGAGAGGATAACTGGCATGTGGGCTCTGACCTAGAGAGAGACGGGGGGCCCAGCGCTCTCACAGAGCACACGGGATGCTCTGCCCCTCCTACAGCAAGCACAGCAGGGCTCCATCTCATCTCTGTGTGTAGGGAAGCAAATGTTACTCCATGGCTAGGGTTCAGTAGTAGCCGTGCGCTGCTCTCAATACGAGGGCAGAAGACCCAGCATTTATGCAATGCCCCCTCACCACCTCCCCCAGCTTCCAGAACTTTGGCTCAGCCAATCACTGGCCTCCTCTCTCCCAGGTTTCTTGATATCCAGGTTTCCCTGCATATTTACTGCACACTCTAGTGTCCTGGAAGCAGCTCTGCCCTCTTCTAACCTGGCTCAGCCTTGAAAGGGCCTCTTTTCCCACCTTGGTGCTGGTGGGTCTTTTGCCACCATCCAGACCCTGCTCCTATTCTTCCATCAACTTTCATCATATTGTTTGGAACGACCCAGCTTCTTCCCAGTGCTCCACTTTGCACATTGAAACTGCACCCCTCAGATCAGAGCACCAACCCCATCATCCCATGTCCCTCCTACGTCCCGCCCCTGACACTTGGATGTTGCACTTCAGTTCAGACTTCATCTCTGACTCAGCACTGGCCCTTGATACAGAAGCTCCTTCCTGCTAAGTCCTCTCCTCCCAGGTCCCATTCACAGCCCCCACCTGCATACACTTCCAGCACGTCCAGCTGTGGGCAGTCTTTGAGCATTTGTTCTCAAGTTCTAAAGGGCCCACCTCTCACCACTCAGAAAGCAGTCACTCACTGTGCCCTTTTGGCTTCAATCAGACAAACCCCAAGATATTCAGAGGGATGAAGCAGCCTTAAAAATGTTCCTAAACACCAAACTTAATACAGAGGACAAAGATCCAGGAGAAAATGGAAGGAATTATGCAAACTGCAGTTATACACGCTGGTAGGGGTGTGGAGGCATGCACACAGCATAAAAGAGAAGGAAAATTCACTCGATCAACAGCAGTTTCATGATAGTGCAAGATCTTCACCTAGAATGTGAACTTAAACCTTCTGGGAAACAAAGGAAAAGAGACTGAGGAGAGTCAGTGTACAGAGAGCCAAGGTGTACTGATAGGAAAGAGGAGCATGTCTAATGTCAAGTAGCCTGCACAGGTGCAAGGGGGTGGCCAGTGCTCAGGAGCATGGGGTCACACCTGCCAGGGCTGCCAGGGAAACATCTGTGGGAGTAGACCCCCAGACTGAGCCACAGCAATTACAGTCAAGCAACAACAAGTCAAAAGACAGGCTGGGAGGTGAGAGGTGAAGAAATGAGCTGAAGGATTGAGCAGCCAGGCACGAGATCAGACTTTAGAGAATGAAGCAGGCATGGGGTACAGAGCTGAAGATGCATGTAAGGACTTGGGACCGTCCAGAAGCAAACTGATGAATGTGTGTTTGGCTACTCCATTCATTTTCACATAATTTGCCATAGACTAGCTGTGTCAAAGATGAAACCTTCAAAGGGTGGGAATCCCTCTGAATGGAAAAGAAGGTAGAATGAGCAAAAGAACAAAAATAGATGTGAGATTCATCCCAGGGGAGGAAGCCAGGCTTTCTGGAAGAGAAGCACAAAGGAGGGAGAACCCCCACTCACCTGAGTGTGAAGAAGGCTGCTGTAGGGAAGCTCAAGAAGACCAGGGTTGGTGACTCGTCACTGGTAGGCACAAAGAAAGTGCCCGTGGACCCAAAAAGTCCAATGGCAAGACACCTTCCTGATGTTGAATAAGGTCTGACCAAACTGGTCAAAGCCACTGCTTCTCATGGACATGACCATTCCACTAGAAGTGAACATGGACATGCCTTCAGTGGTTTGGGGGCTGAAAAATGAAGGACTTGAGAATACAGGCAGTATTCTCATTACTTCTTCTTATTTCCCTTTGGAACTTCGGAAGACTGAGGAATACCTCAAAGATGATCAAAATTGTCTTTCAAGATTGAGTTGATGTTTAGAATAAGGTTCTGAACCATGGCTTAAAATAGCAAAAGTAATCATTCCTCACCAGGAGTGCAGAGAACCTTACAAAGAC
Organism: Lepilemur ruficaudatus; assembly: GCA_963574885.1. Classification (NCBI taxonomy): domain Eukaryota; kingdom Metazoa; phylum Chordata; class Mammalia; order Primates; family Lepilemuridae; genus Lepilemur; species Lepilemur ruficaudatus. The sequence continues at coordinate 26,154 of CAUYRT010066476.1, forward strand.
ATGGGGACTGTGTTGCTCAGCAATGGACAAGCTAATGTCATAAAGAGGATTTAAAAACTAGTGCCAGGAGGAAGAGGGAGACAACACAGCAAAACGGACAACCCACTAGACCAGTTGCTGTGGATGACATTAAATGGGATGTGGAAAAAAGAGTTGCAGGACAGGAGATGCTCAGTGATTGACAGGAGGTGAGATAAAATCGAAAGCCCAGCTGTAACTGATGTACTTGGCCTTAGGTATCCCAATGCATCCTGCACAGAGAACAAACAGAATAACCCAGAGCAGTGTCTACAGCCTTGTAGGTATGAATGACACCCAAGCAGACAGATTAATGCACTGTACCTTCCTGGAAAGCCATGAATCTGAGGTTGAAAGTTCATGGAGAAGCATATCTGTGGGACTTAGCAGAAATGCCCTCACGAGGGGACCATCACAGGAAGAGAGCTGATGCTAAAGCAAATCCTAGCACTAGCACAGGTTGCAACAAAAATCTAGTTGTGAGGGAGAAGCCCCCGTAGAGACATTTCCTGTGGAGATTTCCCCTGGGAGTCCTCTTTGGTTAAAGACAGAGTATCTGACAAGCTGGAGTAGCTCTGCTATAAGTTATAGCCTTTAGAATACTTTTGATGTAAAGAACAGAAATCCTGACACAAACCAGATGAAACAGTGAGAAAATGTATCATCTGGCCAAAGGCTATGGCGATAGGATGGGGGTTTAGGGATTGTAGATGTAGATTCTGTGGCTAATGGTGGTGTCAGGAGCACCAGTTCTTTCCAGGCTGCAGGGCCGTCTTACCTTTCCATTCATCTTCAGGTGGGTGGCAAGACATGCAATTCTAGGCATTGTGTCCAGACATGAAGATATCCAGAGGAAAATGTACTTCTTGGAGCTCTCTGATAGGAGCAAGAAAAAAATTTCTCAAGTTTTCCCCTTACCTATCATGGCCCGAAGTGTGCCAAATTTTGAAGCAATCACTAGCAAAAGGAACAGGACTATGTGGGCCAAATAGGTACAACCCTGGAGAGGGACCTCCTTCTGAGACACCATGAAAAACCCCATCCTGTTCTCCCTTGGCAGTTCCTGCCCAAACTTCCAGCTCTGACTCTTCCTCCACACACCCAATTTCTCCCCACAACAGCTCTGGACTCCATTTTCCACCCTCCTGGAAACAAACCATCCAGCCATTTCCAAAAGGCTGGAGCCAGCATAGGCACCACAGGGCAGCAAATCAAATCTGGATCTCAAAGCTTGACAGACCAGCAGCTCCCACTGAGAATCTCTCTGGGTAGGAGAAGAGATGGTCCTGACCAGCTCCCAACAGCCTGCTCTCCACCCCATGGCCCACGTCTCTGCACATGCCATCAGCACGCTGCCCTCCCATGAATATGGCTGCGGTGAGGGGCTTTCCTTCTACAGACCCAAGCTCTGCCAATGCCCCCTGCTGTGTTGGGACCCGAGGAGGGGCCTGAGAGCTTCCCTCCACACATCTCTGGTCTGGTCTTGGCTGTTTCCTCCCACTCTTCTTCAGCCCAAACCAGGATGGAAAGTGATGTCAGGCCCGACTTTCAGGATACTTGTCACTTCAGGAACCAGAGATTCAAAGCCCTGAAGGTACGTTCGGAGCTCCCAGAGGTGCTCAGCACAGGGCTTGTGCTGCCAACACTGTGCTTCTAGACCACCTCGCTTGGAATCCTGGAATTCAGGCCCTCTCTCCACACACCCCTACTCCTAGCACTGGGGTAGCTCTATAGCTCCCCACTCAAATCAGTCTTCTTCCTTTATGGCACTAGACTTCACTGGACTCCTGTCAACAACTTTATGCAGTTCGTGCTCTCAACATCCCAGATATTCCCCTGAGTAAAAGGATCCTTGACCCAATGTCAAGCATCCGTCTCCCAAAGAGCAAGGAGCCCTTTCCTGGGGCCTCTGTGGTCAGCTCTGCTACCCTTTGCTGCCCTCCAATGGCCACTTGCATCACTGCAGGTAACCTTTCAAGGCTCTGAAGGGTTGGGTGACGCGTTCGTTCATTCAATAAACACTATTTAGGGCCACTCTGTACTGTGCAATGTCCAGACACTGATGATTCAGTGATAAAAATACATGGTGCCTGACTTCCAGGAATAGACTATCTAGTGAGGAAAATGAGAGAGAGAATATACTATGAATGAGAATGAGTAAATTCTAGTGTGCCCCTATAAAAGCCTAAGTTTGCTAGTCATGCTATAGACCCTACTGCCTAACACCTTCCCCTGGAAAAAAATCCTTGGCATTGAGTACCCCTTCCCCTTTGGGGGTGGAGGTAGAGCTCTTTGACTTCCCTGTAGTCAATGGGGGTGCCAATCGCATCTGCCTTCTTGCTCCCTAGCATTTTAGGACTTGTTTTTCGTTTATAAACCAAACATCTCTGAGCAGATTGCAAGCTCTCTGACAGGCACTGGAGATACAATAGGGAAAGCGGGCCCCGTCCCCCATGGAATTTGCAATCTGGTGAAGGAGAGAGACATAAATAAATAATTAAACAGATTGCTTAATAACAGTTATGGTGTTACCTGGTGCTGCATTCTGTTTTATTCTTACCTAGCAAAAACTCTGCACAGCAAGGATAGGGTATGGGATCCACGTTTGGGCATGGAAAGAATGGACTACAGAGAAACGCAGCCCATGCATGTGGTAGGCACCTCAGGAAGTGCCGAATGCACGAAGTAGGCTGCAGGGCACAGAGGGCCCCTGAGTGCCAAGGCCGGTGTCTCCAGCCAGCTCAGCTGAAATCAGCAGCTCATGTGCTTCCTCCTCACCAGCAGCATGGCCACTACATCCTGAAACTCTTCTACCTAGCTGCCTCATCTCCACATGAAGATCCTGATGTCTCAGACAGGACTGCTGGCAGGTTCCAAGTTGCGTCAAGTCAGGGATAATTCAACAGCCACAGTCCAACATTGTAGGAGCCATGTCTGCTGTGTATATCAGTGTATACCCAGTCTTTTACACAGTACCAGGCACGAAGGAGGTACCCCATAATTCTGTGATGGCTACTGAACAAACACGTGGATTTTGCATAACTATACAGACAAGAGTTGACCTTCTGCAAAGAATCTGGTCACAAATGAACTCATTTGATCAGGGGAGGCAGTCATTCTGGTTCACTGTAGCCAGATGTGGGTTTATAACCTAATTTGGCCTATTGGCCACCAACAGGGTGTAGACTCTGGGTTGTAATAAGACCACCAGTCTACCTCAAGGCCAAGGAGGGCTCCACTGTCATCCCTGTGTTGAGATCTAAGAGTGCTCCATTTTGTCCAGCCTGCTCTCTGGCCCCCAGGTGAGAGATCAGTGTGGGCTGACTGGTCTGAGAAATCTTCCCGGCAAAGAAAAGGCAGGAGGAAGCCTTTCCAGCAGCAAAGGGGGGAGAGCAGAGAGCCGTGTGCAGTGACAGTGAGGGGCAGAGACATATAACGTATTCCTGGAGGTTTGGGGGAATACGTTCTTCCTCTTTGACAGGTCTAGGGTGGCCCTGTGCTGGTAGTGACCGACTTTTCCTCAAAGATCCAGCAGGGGCTGCAACACATTTTGCTTAAAACTACAGCTGGTTTGTAATTTTGGCCTCAGATAGTAATTACAGCTGTCGGGGCTCCTTGGAGAGATAATTACGGAAAGAATTCAGCACATTCATTTTATCTACACACTTAACCATCAATTAAATCATTACCATCTAATCCTATTCCAGAGTCTAGAAATGTTCTGTGAATATATAATTTTGAAGGCACTGAAGTTTGTTTTCAGATGGTTTTAAGTGAAAAATTGCCCAATTTCCATAGCTGATGGAGGCTTTCCCTACGAAGGCAGAGCCAAGAGTGTCTCCTGGCTTGTGGTCGCTGCCTCCCTGGAAGCCTGTGCTGCGTGAGGGCCCAAGTGGGAATGGATTGGCAAGTGGGATCCAGGACTTTGCTTTTGATCTCCTGTGGAGTTCATGGTTTTCCACAGCAGGATTAGCACTGGGATTTAGAGGCCAGTAGCTGGGGACAGATGGAAGGGTGGCTTGTTTGCCAAGAAGCTTCCAGGACGCTCCTCCCGTGCTGGAATTCTGCAAGGGCCCTAGGCCACCGTCCATGAACTCAAAGCCCAGGATGGGGTCTTTTCACTTGGGGAACCCAGAAGAGAGTGTGGTATTCAAAGCACAGGCTCTGGAGTCAGACCACTGGGTTTACATTTTGGCTTTGCCACTTCTGAGCTGTGTGTTCTTGAGGAAGTTTCTAAATTTCTCTAAAACTCAAATTTTTCAACTCTTTAACAACACAATAGTAGATCCCACCTAATAGAACTGTTGTGAGACTTAAATGAAAAAAAAAAAAAAATGAATGTAATGTGTTTAACACACTGTCTGGCACTTGACAGATGCTAGGAAAATTTTAATTGACATTATGTAACATACATGGGTGTGCAAGGGAAGGAGAGAAGTAGAAGGGAGAATTGGAGTGTCCAAAAATGTGCCTTCATGGGAAGCAGGGGCCTCTGAAGGCATGCGGGGCCATGGCAGGCTCTGTAGCTGGGCACCATGTCTCAGGCTTCACTGTCTGGCCTCAGACTCTATAGTTGCTGCTCTCTCAGACCTTGATCTCCCTTGGGAGTGGCCCCCAGTAGCTCCTGGCCACAGCCCCACCCTGCACCCTCCTCCCTGATCCTGCCCTTACCCAGCTCCAGCAACCTCACTGCTCTGCTGGCTCCCTGAACAAGACTGCTCTCCTTCTACACCTCTGACTGTCCTTTTCCGTCTCTCTCATGGGCTTTTACAGGCTGGCAGTGGGTATAGTCATGCCCCAGGTTTCTGTCATAAGCCACTTTTTGTTTTTTCTATACCATACAAAGCAGGTTTTGAAGAGGGGCACCTGATGACTCTCAGAGATGCAACTGCTCCCTGACCTCCTATTTCCAGAGAGACAATTCTTCTAATATTAAGGACTCCTGGGCTGAGACAGCTCTTCAGACTCTGTATCCTCAACACTGGGATCCCAGAGGCACTGTACCAGTAGGGCCCTGGGAAGTTTCCTGTTTGTGAGCTGACTCTTCCAGACTGTGGCCAGTTTTTAGGCTCAGTCCATCCTGCCCTCCTGCCCACAGCATGTGGCTCCTCTGCTGAGGTTACTAGAAAGCCCAGCTCTTGTACCTTCCATGGAACTAGCCACAGGGCTGGCATTTGCCCTTACATGAGCAGCCACTATGTGGGAGCCCCAAGCTGGAAACCAGCCCTGGGCAGAGCATCAAGTCCAGGTACCAGATGAACCTTAAGAGCATCTACTTGGCCTTACGGTTGTGCACAGCCCTGAGCCAAGGGCTGCAAAGGGATTGAGAAGCTCCCGGCAGGTGAAAACATGGAGCTGAGATGCCCAGTGTCTATGTTCAAGGACAATCATGGTTATCTTGGGAAGGACTATAAAGTGAATATTAGTTTTTAACTATCTCTAAGAATTGTAAGAATTAAATAAGTTAATAAATGCAGAACGCATACAAGAGTGCCTAGTACCTAGTGTATGCTCAATGCATATTAGCTATTATTATTGCCGTTATTATTAAAGGAGAAACCAGGCTTCATAAGGTCTGGCCAGGAAAATGGGTTGTCCTGCCTTGGGAGCTCCCAGGAGGGCTTACTCTTGGGCAGGTCCTCCTCTCCAGTGATCTCCAGGTCCAGTGACATCATGACAACTTCCTGATCCTTAATTTAAGCATTAGTAGCACAAGTACCACAGGGTGGTCCCTTAAGAACCTGGATCCTGACAGTGCCCAGAGAAAGGGAAGGAAAAGCCCTCCCTGGCCATCCTCCTGGCCCCTCTGCCTTGATTCCCTCAAGGGGAAGAAGGAGGGGACACCCCGAGCTCCCTCTCCAGAGGCGTAAGATCAGTACACGCATCCCCCTCACATCTCCACTCCTGAAAAATGTGTGTAGGTGACTGCTGCCCTGCCTTTCTGTCTGTGAGCCCACGTGGACCCTGGGCAGCCCGCCAGGCTTCTTATAATGACTCATGAATAATGAAATGATGTCCATCCAGTGGACAGTAAGGAGCCAATCCTTGAGAGGAGGTTAAGGAGGAAGCATGGGGCACGCCAGCACCACCTGGAGTGTGTTCTTCCACCCCTGTGCTTCTCGGGCATAGTTACCGAGCTTATTCAGACTGCATCCAGAGGTGGACTTCTGCCCACCCTCTTGGGAAAAGCTCTCTCTCTTCTTCATTAAGATGAATCTCACAACCTATCCCTGTTCCAGTTGAACTTTTCATTTTCTTCCCCTGCTCTTTCCCTGGAAAAAAGTTTGCACATGGTTACACATCTCAGCAAACCTCTCAACCCCACATCTCTGCAGGTCAGGCAGCTCGAAGAAGGCGCAGCTTCTGCAAACCAGGTTCTACCTGGTCAATTTGGGCGTCACACAGCTATGCTAGTTCTAAAAGATTTTTCCCTCCTGAGCTGTTATTGTTTAGCTCACTTAATAATGTAAAGCTAAAACAATGCCTTAGAATTTTCAAGAAAATTCTTTTGTTTCCATCCTGCTGGCACCAATTCACCCTCCCTTACGACTTCCCATTCCCAAATGATTTGTGATGTGGCCTTTTTGCTAATTTACTTTCAGTTGTTTTGCTTCTGCTATTTCTTCTCCACCTAATCATCTGCTTCAATATAACCATAATTCGCAAAACCAGTAGGACGTGCAGTGAACAATATGCAGTAAAATTGACTAACAGAAAGGCCTTTGTTTTTAAAACTCTAAAAGCTAATGGAATACTCTTTTTTATTGTAGAAGTCATGCTATGTTCTGTGAGTTTCATCCACAATGTGTTTGTGAATGTTGTATTCTGGTAAGACTAAACTTTGTAGCTGTAAAGATTTGATTCCTCAAAGTAGGCCATGATTTTTCCTAGTTATCTTAGCTTGGCAAGCCTGAAGTGAAAATTTATGATTTTGCTTATGCAGCATTCTTTCTGTCCTCTTCTGATGAAAGAACCACGTTTTCCTTGAGGACTTGCTCCCTTCCCCCGTCCATGCGGTCTGGGTAGAGGTACCCGCACCCTCAGCTCCAGGAGTGTCTAAAGGCCCCTCCCCCGGGCTTCAGTCCAATGGGCACATTCAGGGGTTGCCTCCGGGTGAGCCTGTTACCCAATTTAGGCCCAGGAGTTTTGTTTGGAACTATCAGGAAGAATCACAGCTTTCCACTGGACTTGGGATGGAGTTGCTAACTGCTATCTTGCCATCAAAACAATAAAACACACCCCAGAATGGAGTGAAACAAAAGAAATCAGACTTGAGAGGTGTAGAAAGTGATGATGAGAAATGTCAGATAATGACATTGTCTGAACCTCTGGATCCAGCTGTGTCTGCAGTTGTCTCTTGCAAGAGACTCACACATACCCCATGACCAAGAACAACAAATCTGACACAGCTCCTGGTCAGAATTCCAATTCTGGAGAGAGATATAGCTAGAAAATTGTTCTGCATGCACAGAAACAGAGAAGAAAGTACACAAAATACCCAGTCTTAATTTTAACATGTGAATGAGCAATCAAGGATCACTAAGTAAAAAAGAACTAACAGCATCACAGATTAAACAAAAAAAAGCACATTCAATAAACAAACTATAATAAAAAATCAAAGTCAAATGTGAAATAAAGCAGAATGTATAATGATTTTAAGCAATTAACATCTAGAAACTCTATGCATAAGCAGTGCTGAACATTGGCCTCAAGATATCAGATAAGAATGTCCCGACTCACAGACACAGACCACGCCCCATGGTATCAGCTGGGCCAACTGCCAGGCTCCCTGTGGGCTGTCCACCTCAGGACTGGAAGTGTTTCACTTCTGATTCTGTTACCTGCAGCTCTGCTCACACAGAAGAGCTGCCCTCTGAGTCTGCCCACTGCTTCCCTGCACAGGGGTGCAGCTACTCAGGGTGGCCGATCTCAAAGGCAATCTTCTCCCATCCCCATGCAGTGTCTTGAGAGGCTGTTCTAGAGAAGTTCTGATTGTTGAGAAAGTTTTGCTTCTATAGAGTTGAAACGACTTCATTGGGGTTTCCACATGTTGGTCCTGGTCTGTCCATTGACACAGCTCTGAACATCTCCCTCCCAGGGTGCTTTCTTTTTTCTTTACTGCTTACCTTACCCAAAGCCCTTTCACAGAGGGCTGCTCCCTAGAGCAGAGCACAGACCACACCCAATACAGCCGATGGAACCAGATGTCCAGAGAGCCTTAGATGGGACAATTATCACATCCTGAGTCAAGTGGGATGCTTTGTGTCTCTAAGAACAGAAAACCAACTCAAACTTCTTTAAAGAATAAAATGAATGTATTGTCTCACATAAATCAAAAGATGAGAGGTACATTTTAATCCAGAGATGTATAATGTCATTAGACTTCTGTAGGTCTCTGGGATTCTCTTGGCTTTGCAGTCTTCAGTGTAAAAACAGCTACAAAATCTGAATGACTATCATCAATGATTATGAAAATGGTTAGGGAAAAGTTAATGGGAAACTTAATGATGGGTGGATTCAACTGGCACACATCTGAAACCACTGATCTATCTTAAAATTGCTAAAAACAGGACAGCCAGACATGGCGTGCCTCTTGCTTTAACACAACATTTCACTACCTATTAAATATTCTCCCCAAAAGTTTGAATTTCAATTGAATCAAGCCTCTGTATCTACCTACCAATTTATAGGAAACATGGATATAGAGGAACACATTAAACCACAGCGTGAGAATGCAGACAGCCCAACTGAAAATGCAGGAAATTTTACAGAATAAATGGCAGTAAAAGGGGGCAACGAGGGAATGGAAACTGTTTAGAGATTAAAAGAGACAAGAGACATGTTAACCATATTCAATGTCTGACCGTGTTTGGATTCTGATTCAAACAAACCTACTGTGAAAAGGTAATTTTGAGACAATTTGGGAAATTTAAATTCAAACATATCAAATTATGTTCAGGATTAACCATTAACATGGTTAATTTTGTTAGGGACAATAATGGCTTTATTGTTAAACATTTTAATGTCTTTTTCTGTTAGAGAGATACATGCACATATTAATAAATTAAATGAGGTAATGTCTGGGATTTGCTTTAAAATATTCCAGCATGAAGAAAAGCAGGTTAAATGATGATAACTGTTGAAGCTGAGTGATGGGTAGTGTGCATATTGAAACTGCCTATACTATAAATTTATAAGGAATCACTGAAGCTGAGCCAGACTTCGTATCTATGCCTGATGCATCCAGAACCACAGTGTGGCTGAGGCTTCAGTGAGTCAGAGAGATGCAAGAGAGTTGGAGAGAGACTAAAACACACAAGTGGAGAGGGAGAGAGAGAGAGAGAAATGGAAAGAACCGATAGGCTGATTGAGAGATCATAAAGAAGTACTGACGCTGTCACTTTCAGAGAGCTCAGCATGGAAGTCACCAGCACCTGAACAACCTAAGAAGGTGAAGGGAGAGGTGGAGCAGTTGGCTGGAGCTGGAAGCCTCAGATAGCTGTGCAGGGGGCACTGGCTGACAGGGCACTGGCCACAGGGGCTATTTCAAGGGCGGCAGAGGCAGGCGGGGTGGCCGGACCTCCACTAAAGTCAGCCCTACAGAAGCTGTAGCACAAGGCTCGGACCAGAAGCTGAGAGCAGTAAGGACAGGACTGACCTAGTGCAAGTAAGTAGCACTGGGGCCTGCAGATGACAAGCGTGGCTCTGCAAGCCATAGCCAGCCCCGGTGGCTGCAAGGATAACTCTAGGTCCCACCTAGTACGGGGCTAAGGGCTGCGTTCCCTAACTCAGAAGGGTCTCACTCAAGAACTGGGGTGTTTCTGCGGGGAACCGAGGAAGCCTCGGGCATTTGGGAGGTATGGAATGACATCGATGCCCAGTGCCTCCTCTCTTAGTTTATTTTAACTTAGGTAAAAGAAACCAAATTGAACTAGCTCTGAAGTTTTTAAAGATAGAGGGAAGTTTCATGGAATTCAGGAGCAAGAGTATATCTAGGTTGCAGGAAGGACTGCAGCTGGTAACCGGAAACTCCTGGGAAGCCAGACATTTATCTCTCTCTCACTCTGCTCTCTTCTTCTTTCTTCACCTCTACCACATTCTCTCTCTCTCCTTTCACTTTCTCTCTCTCTCTCTCTCCATATTCTCATTTCCCTGTTTCTTTTTTCCCTTTCTTCCCCTCTCCCACTTTCCCAAGGAAGGACCTCTCATGCGCCCACCTTGGGTTGGTTCAAACAGCTGAGACAGGGGTGTGGGGAGGAGGCGGGTAAAGAGCCCGGCCATGAGGCACAGCAAGACTCCCAGAGGTAGAGGACACTTCAGACAGGGAGGTGTTGGTGACAATGTGTGCTGGGAAGACACTCCAGAATGTGTCCCCCTAGCTGCCAAGAGCTGGCCAGTGGCATTTTTACCATCAGCCATCCTGAGCACCGCCGCACACACGTTCATTCAGCCCATGTTCCCGAGCCTCTGCCACATATGACATGCCGCATGCCACGTGCCATCGCCCACACTGGGGATGTGGTGTTGAGCGAGGCAGGCGAGACCCCTGCTGCCGTGGAGCTTGCATTCTGGTGGAGGGAAACAGACCACAAACAGTTAAACAGAAAAATAGGTCATCCTAAGCTGGAGGATGAAAACACCACAGCGAGATGTGATAGGAGTGAGGGAGCTGCTGAGTGCTGGGTGGTTGGGGAAGGCCTGTGAGAAGGTGACTCTACCTTACTGACCTGAAGCAGACAGCGAGCCTGGGGACAGCATTCCCATTATGAAGGGATAGCCAGTGCACAGCTCTGGAGCGAGGGCCAGGGTGGCATGTCCCGAAGCAGAGAGGATACAGGTGTGGCCAGGACATGCGCGAGGAGAGGTGAAGGCGCAGGAGATGAGAACAAGAGGGAGTCAGAGCCAGGCGCGCAGGGCAGCCCTAAGGGTCTGATCTCAGGAGCGCCAGGGAAGGGGCTTTAATCCCTGTCTCCTTCAGCCAGCCCCCTCTGCGGTCTCACCTGGCGTGACAGGCCGGAGGCTCCCCTCAGGCCGAGGGAGCTCAGCTTGCCCAAAGGGGCAACGCGCCAGTCCCTAACTAAGCCCAGGTGAGCCGCCCCCTTCCAGTCCTTGCTGCTCCTGCTACTTTTCTCCCCTTTCCTTACTGCCTACCCTGATTGCCAGCCCTCATGAGAATCCAGGCTCTTCAGGCCTCCAGCTCCAAGAATCGCCCTTCATTTAATACTGAATACCCCACACTTTCTGAGCCCCACACTTTCTGTCTAGCCCTAAGTTGATTTCTTCTTCCCACAGGGCTCTGTGATTGCCTGAATGTTCATTTATGCGTCTCACAATTCTGATGGTTGCTTGCTTGACTTTTCCACTCCCAGCTGCACTCCAGGCTTCTCTGTGGCCGTCTTGAGAAGTGTCAGAGCTGCTTCTTCCAGCCACCACCCTCTCCCTGCCCTGTCCCACCATCCCACCCCAAATGTGCACACAGCCCTTCCTCCATTCCCCAAAGCATGCTAATGTCAGACTGTAGCATTTAATGAAGAAGTGTCCCTAAAGGTTGAGAATAACATGAGTGAATTATAAGACAACGCAGATAGCTTAAACTGAAAATTCTACAGCCAGGGAAAGAAACATCTGCCTATTATCCTAATTGTCCCTGCCAATAGGAAATTGCCTACAGGGTGCACATTTTACATTGTCGTGCAGAATAACACAGCCTCTCATGCTAAGATAGGACCTGGGTGTTACCTTTGATAACCTAAGGTAGCCCCTAAAAGAGCTTCTCCCTCTGGGCCTTGGCAAACTGTGGTTTTTTTCACTAGGATGTCCAGCTGCAGGGAGGCATGAAGCTCTAGTCAGTTTGAAGTCAGCTTTCTCTGCACTTGTCAAGTGGTGAGTTTGCCTAGAGGGGCTCCTGTTTCTACTTCGCACAAAGGCTCAATTTTAATAGCATAGCTGAGAGATACATTTCATGGCCTGCCATATGCCATATTTTTCAGAGGAAAGCAGATAAACAGATTAGAGAAAATTAATTGTGCTGATAGGGTCTGTTTGTTTATTTATTTTGACATTGTGAGCATCTTTGGGATGAAAAGCTAATAGTTGGAATAGTGCCAAAAATGTTAATATTATTAATAACTTATAACAATAAAACCTCTAAACCTTTGGAAAGAAAAGAAAATTTCTTATCTCATACCCTCTTTTCAAACAAACATATTTAACAGTCTTTTTGTTCCTCTCTCTCTGTCTCTGTCTCTATCTCTCTTTCCCTTACTCTGTACTTTGTCCATTAAACAAAAAAATATGTCCTTCTCAGAAAAAAAGTGCACTGGAAGACAATAAATTCCCTAAAATTATTACATATTTAATTGACTTTTCAAAATTAAGCTTTGTTCAACCTAGTAGGTGTGTTTATTCTATACAAGTACATCCCAATGTTTAAGCTATTTCTGAGACCTTTTCCCAACTCAAGAAAAGCACATCTATAAAACACACTTGGGAAGGGAAAGGGGAGCATGAAGGTCCAGGGTAGGGAGGGAAAACCGCTGCTTGAGGACTTCATGTGGCTGGGGCTCTTGTTACTGCCCAACTGGGCTCTTTGCCTGCTGCACAGGATGACGCCGATGCACTGAGTCAACAGGGTTGCAGCAGAGAAAGTTTAATACCCCAAGGCACTGAGTGAGGAGACAAGAGGAATTTCTCAAATCCATCTCCCTTAGAATTTGGGGCTAAGGTTTCTAAAGGTAGTTTGGCAGATAAGGGGCCAGGGAATTGGGTCTACCGATTGGCTGGGGATGAACTCGCAGGATTGAGAAGCAGAAATTGTCCTCTTGCACCGAGACAGTTCCTTAGTAAAGGGTCACAGGACCTATTGGGTCAGTTCCCAGGCATGGCCACTGGTCTGCTTGGTGTCGGCTAGGTCTCCCCAAATGCAGAGTCTGGAAGATATCTTGAAGAGCAGTCTTAGGTTTTACAATAGCAATGTTATCTATAGAGGCAATTGGGGAAGTCACAAATCTTATGCCAGTCAAGGGTATGTGACTCCTAAGCAGTAAGCAATTATAGGAAGGCAAGCGATAAAACAATGGCAGATTAACTTTTAGCTAGGTCTATAGTTCTGTAGAAATCAGACTTTTACCAGTTGTTCCCTTATGTCCTTACATTACTTTCATATAGGTGGTTTTATTCTATCCCTTGTGGTATCACAGTAGGCTGTGAATCCCACAGCTGCTCTCTGTGGCATGTATAAACTCGACAAGAATGACCATCCCATGGGTCATGACTGCTGAAGTGAGCATCACTACCCAGTCAGGTGAGGCTGGTCCCGCAGGTGCCCAAGAAGGAAATCGCCCAGTGCCTGTCAGCTCTTCCTCAGGTAATCTGCAGAAGTGATTCCAACAGCCCCTCAGTAGTTTCTCTCTCTCTAAGCCACTCTCTTTAGGAAGAAGAACCCAGACTTGACCACATCTTTCCTCTTCAAAAGCTTCCACCGACTGGCCATGCTTCTTTCTATGCACTAAACCAGTTTTATACATTTTCTCCTGGTGCCTCCTCAGGGTAGAATACCTCTCCTCTACTTTCTCACCATGTAAATCCTCCATAATCCTCAGGGTTCAGTGTAAATGCCACTTCCTCTGTGAAGGCTCCAATGAACCACACCCCATTTAAAATGAAGTGCTCCCTTAGTACTGTGATTGTGATTCCCATTGACCACTTAGTAGCTCTAGTTTTGTCTCATAGTTAGTTAGGTACATCTGTCTTCCCTCCTAACTGTGAACCCCCGAGCTCTGGAATCGTGTTTCCTTACCATGGTGAAAGGGAAGAGTAGGGTCTGTCAGTATTCACTGAATTGATGTAATTTTGATTGGGTTCATTGCTGACCTTTACTACAGAAGACTATAGAGCCTTTACTCTGTGGTTCATAGAGAAATTTCTAGCATATAGTAGTCAACAGCAGGAGAGGACTGGTCAGTGTGAGAGTGCCCCCAAGGAGGATTACGATAAGATGCAGTCTGCACACAGCTCCTCACGGGGGTGGAAGCACCCAGAGGAGAGCTGCAAGGCACCCACACTTGCAGAGGCTCAGTGCGATTCCCTCCGGTGTCTCCCTTGTGTCAGGCCTGTGAGAGCTGACCTTGGAGCCTTGCTCTGCAGATAAAAAATGCCCACTGTCCATAAAAGGCAATGATGATACCAAATTCACAGATGAACATATCTGGTCAGTTGGGGTTAGGGGATAGATACATGACTCTTTATTCATGATGTCTTTGGTATTTGTATTTTTGACTCTGTTATTTTTTCAGAGCTCCATTTGTCCCTTTTTGTAAATGTTGAATTCAAACATTCTGGTCCTATTACAGGAACAGCCACACAGAGTTCTCAAGTGCCGAAGTAAACTACCCTCTTCCCATCTTCACTCACCAAGACATCTACAGGGCCAGGGTGAATGGGGTCTTTCAAGGCAAAGAAGGTGCTTCAGCTGATCACACATGATCACTCCACTCTGGGTTTTTGACTCTCCTGTGTGTTCTTCAATCCAATCTCTACACTCCTTCCAGGGTCCTAGTCCTGAAACAAATCTGACTGTGTTCTTCCCCTTCTTAAAGTTCTTCAACAACAGCCCTTTGTCCTGAACAAGATCAAGATCAGATTACCCACCTTGGTGTTCAAGGTCCTCTGTGCCCCTGCTTCCATCTATTCCTTGTTGGAGCCACGCCTAACTGCTGGTGGTTCACACAGTGCTTTTCACTCACCCCTATACCCTTGCTCCTGTGTTCACTTTTTCTTGTGCTGTTCTTTCTAATCCTCTTTGCTTGTAGATCCAACTCATCTTTCAAGCATTTGCTCAGTTGTCATCTTCATCACGAAGCATTCTGAAGATCCTCTAGTATGAGCTAAATGTTTCTTGTCTGTGCTAACCTCTCCTAGCGCCCTGTGCCTGCCCCTAACGTAGCATTTGTTGCTACTTGCTATTATCTGTGTATGTGTCACCCAGTATATCCAGCTGCTCCTTGAGGATGGAGCCTGAGTATTATTCATCATTATAACAAGTGCCTGGCAAAATGCCTGGCACAAAGTCAGCATTGAATGAGTTCTTGTCAGATAGAATTCCAATTTCTTCTATCTTACAACTTGTAAAATGATTACTGATTTCTTAGACAAACTCTGCATGCCATTTTTTCAAATCCATAGGCACAGTGGTTCTGTTAATACATAAAAGTAACTGAGAGCTAGCTGTGAAAGCCAAAGAAGTTCCATTTTCTTGGGAACTAAATGAGTCCTACCTTCCCTCTGGCACCCAGTTTCCAAGTGCAAGATAACACCTGTGAGAGTTAAGATAGTGGCAATCAAGGTCCCAGTCATCATCTCAGATGGTTTTGCCATGGCCCAACGGCTCAAACAATTCACATAAAGGTCTCTGTAAGTGACTTACTTTAGTTTAATGGCACATTGGGAGATTCATGACAGTTTCCTTCAGAAAGCTCAGAATTCCTGCAAGCCTAGAATTGCCACACCGGCTGTCATGTCTTCAGCTTATCTCAGCAGTCTTCCAAGGTGCCTCTTTGCAGTGCATAATTTGCTGAAGTGTGGCATTCCGTTCAAGTAAAGATCAGTCAAGCTTCCTTTAAAACAATCACTTTGCAAAGGGAAATGGAGGATTTCAAGCATTTATTTATTTGTTCAACAAATATTGATTGAATACCTCCTATGGGTACATTTGACAAAAATAGACAAAATTCTTGCCCTAGTGAAAGTTATACATGAGTGGAGATAGAGAAAATAGACATTGTAGATGGGCATATTATGTTATATTGAAGGTAATAAGTGCTATGAAAAATAAAACAGAGCAAGTAAGGGGGATACGAAGTATGGTATGGTTTGTTTGTTTTAAGGGGGGTTAATTTTAATAGAAGTAATGGCAGAGCTCACAGAGAATTGAAACATTTGAACAAACACTCAAAAGAGATGAAGGAGCTAGCCATATGGCCATAAGGCTATGCTTAGGGGACAGCCAATGCAAAGGCCTTAAGGAAGTTTGCATAAGGAACAGTGAGGAAAGCTATGTGAGGGATGCAGAGTCGGGGAAGGGAAAGAGGGAAGTAGGGGATGGGATCAGAAGGATAAGGGTGGATAGAGCTCAGGTTACATAGAACCTGGTAGAGCTTCAGAAGTACTTTGGCTCATTCTCTGGATGAACAGGGAGCTGTTGCAGAATTTTCAAGAGAAGTGTTACATGGTCCAAGCTTATAAATGATCCCTCTGCTGCTATGTTGAGAATAGACTGTATAGAGGCAAGGGTGGAAGTGGGACCATCCACTAGGAAGGAGTCTGCTGCTCGAATCCAGATGGAAATAGCAGAGGCTTGGACCAGTGTAGAAGCAGGAAAGGTGGGGAGAAGTGGTTACGTTCTGGATATATTTTGAATAGAGATCCAACAGGATTCTCTATAGGGTATGAGAGTGAAAAGTAAATGATGATTCCAAGGTTTTGGGTCTAAACAACTGGAAGGATGGAGTTGCTATGAAGAGATCTCAGGAAGACTTCAGGTAGAACACCTGTGCAGGGCTATCAGGAGTTGGACCTACTAAATTAGAAACAACCATTGGATATCCACAGGGAAACATCAAGTAGCAATTAGATGCAGGAATGTGGAGTTCCAGAGAAAAATCAGGCTGGCCTTGCAAAGATGGTCGCGTTGTAGATGAGGAAGAAAAGAGGTCCAAACACTAATAATTGAGACAGTCCAACATTTAAAGGGAAAAGAAGAGAAACTAACAGAGACTGAGAAAGACAAAGTAATTGAAGTAGTAAGAAAACCAAGACAGTGTGGAAAACTAGAAGGCAGGAGAAGAAATTGTTTCCAGAGGAGGGAATGGATAGATATGTTAAATAAGATGTCAATTAGATGGGATTGAGAACTGACATCAGCTTTATCAAGGTGCTGGATATTGGTGACTATAGGGTTGAATAGTGTTCTCCCAAAATTCATGTCTACCCAGAACCTCAGGATGTGACCTTATTTGGAAATAAGGTCTTTGCAGATATGTTTAGTTAAGATGAGGTCATATTGGATTAGGGTAGGCCGTAAATGTAATGACTAGTGTCCTTATAACAAGGCCACATGAAGACACAGAGGGACACAAAAGGAGAACGCCATGTGATGATGGAGGCACAAATTGAGTGATGCAGCTGTAAGCCAAGGATTCCTGGCAACTACTTAACGTAGGAAGAGGTAAGGAAGGATTCTTCCCTAGAGCCTTCAGAGGGAGCATGGCCCTGCCAGCACCTTGATTTCAGACTTCTAACCTCCAGAACCGTGAGAGAATAAAGTTCTGTTGTTTTAAGCCATCCAGTTTGTTGCTTTGTTATGGCAGCTCTAAAAAACCAATACTTGGTAAAGTGGTCATTAACATTTCTGTACCTATTAATAGATGTCCTCATATGTAAAAGGGGAATAAAAGTACTTATCTCGGAGAATTGACATGAGGACTAAATCAATTAATATATCTAATATTCTTAGAACAGTACATACCAAATGCTATATAATGTTAACTATAATGATTATAAATCTAATCATTTTGTTTTGAAATTAAAACACTCATTTTTACTTGTTCTTTGCTTAATTCTCAATTTGCTCATTAATTTGACAGATTAAATTTGCCTAAACTTTTCAACACTAATTTCACATTTAATCAAACTCTGGAACAGTTTGAAATACAGAAAAAAGCTTAAATATCTAGCGAATAAAATTTTCCTAAATATTTAAGCACTGTTAAAACAATTGAATTTCTTTGAACATTTCAAACTCAAGTCATGAATTTAAAATGTGATTATATTAAACACTTCAAACATCTAACACAATATATGTTAAACAAAATTGTTCCCAATCACTTAACTCTTATAATTCTAATAAATAAAACCTTATATTAATACATTTAGGTTAAATTATCTTAAGCATTTCAACATCTTAAAAATCAGCTTTATAAATTTAATATAAGAGATTTTCCTAAGAATTTAAACAGTGACTGTACATTTAACTTAACTTTAACTAAGTTAAGTTCTCCCAAATATATTTGTTAGAATCATAAATCTAGAAATTTTCTAGTGTATCATATTGTTAAGCATTTAGCTTAAAAACATAAAGCATAAACAAAGCAGAATTTGATAACAGTGTGCATTGCACTTGAATAAGTATAATTTACACAAAAGCATTGTTACCTCATCATTAATCATTCGTATTTGTTATACCTTTCTGGTGTCGTAAAGTTACTTTTCCAATTATAGGAATAGAATTATCAGTTCAGGTCCTCTTTAGCAATTGTGGTTGCAGATGGCCATTCAGAGATTCAAGTCCCACGTTGCAGCAGTAGAGTAACTGTGTGCGGGGCATGGGATGCCTCGCAGGGGAATTTTACCAGAGCTATGAATTGACAAGGCAAGTCCCTTCTTCTGGTTGGCTTCTGCTTGCTGTGCTGTTGGTGGGGGACAATCCCAGGCTTTTTCAATAGAATTTTGTTTCACAATCCAATGCACCACATACAGCCTAGGAATCTTTCAACTTTCACCCTTACATAATTTTTTCCTCATAACTTTTTTCCTTCTTATTCCTAATTTGGGTAGATGGAATTATGCACACACACCCACACATAGCAGTTAAAGTCAGAGCTTCCTGCTGAGACTTCCCTTGACTCTTTTCTTGCTCATCCTTGATTCTATAATTTTCTATTGACCATCATGAGCTCTTCAAGAGCTAGGTGTCCATTGTTCATCTTTGTGTTCCTTGTGCTCAACACAAATGCCTGGTGCTCAATAAGTGTTTGTTGAATGAATCGATTAATAAAGGTAATGAATATGAATTTGGAGTAACAAATGCCAAATATCCTCCACTTAACATCATCGTGTAATTTTTGCTTTGTAGTAATTCTCTAATTTGCTCCCTCATCTGAAAAAGTATGATGGTCCTCTTCATACCTTTTCATGGTGCCTTCATCGCAGCCCTTGCTTCCCTATCGTTTCTGACAAGCCCAGCTCAGTAAGTAACAGCCTACGTGCCACACCTGCCACCATTTGCCACTTTTCCCCTCAAGGTCGACTTGGCAATGAATCTTAACACATGTTCCTACAAAGCCTGGGCTGTTCAGAATTCTTTTCTGGGCTGAGAATCCTTTGTGAAGAGGCACTGTAGTGGAGTTAGTGTTCAAAGCACAATAATTTGCCATCCCAGGATCGTACTTGAGAGCATACATTTGATTCCATAGAGGCATGGTGGCAGATTCTGGCTCTGCCTTTTACTACCTTCATTATTTGGCCCTTTTTCAGACTTGGTTGCCTCGATGTAAAACTGTAATTGTAATATCTATCACAGAGGGCTGAGGTTAGGAATGAATGAGATAAAGCATGCAAAACTCGTAGGATAGAACCACTAGCTGCTGGTTATTATCCAAATAGACTCTTTCATTTTCTAAGCTCCTTCCCCGATTTCCTGATTGGCAGTGTACATTCACGTTGCTTTATTTCTTTAGCATACTTGTTCTTAAAGGGGAAAGGGGGAGTGGAAAAAAAAAAAAGAAAAGAATGGCCTCTTTGGGAAAAAGGAGAAACTAATCAGATTCTGAGCAAACAGAGCATGACGATTCTTCATATATTTGCAAAGCTATGCTAAGCAATAAAACAGTCAACAAAATCCTGACATTTTTGTGCTTTTTAAATGAATATTTAAAATACAAGTTTAACAATATTAAGTACATATAAGATTGAATCATCTAATAAGAATCACTTCAATTTTTGACAAGCTTCCTGTCCAAAGCCCTTAGATACTTCCTGCAATCAAAACCCATTTTCAAATTCAAAGGGAGGCATTATCTAATGCTCCACTCAGCCTTTTCATGTTCTTTATTTGGGGTCAATTTCAATGGCCTGTCTCACATCAGCTGTCATTTTTGTAATCAAAATGTCACTTCATATTACAGTTTTCACTGGGACAGTTCTCATCTTTGGTTTCAGTTCAGTTTAATTCAAATCAGATCCCTATGTCTCAGCACAATTGAATTTACTTAAAATCCCCTCTGTTCAGATAGGATTGTAACACTACTTCCTGCCAATGCTACTGAAGTTCCTGGTACCTTCTAAACCCCTGGTACTGCCTGGGAGGCTGCTGGCTCTGACAACAAGGACACTGGTGCATCTGCCCTCTGAAAAGAGCCTGGTGCCAGCTCTGGAACCAGCTAGGTCAGCAATGTGTTCACTAGTCCTTAAACCACCATCACGGTCTCTGGTGTTGATGTCTAAGTCCCCACCATCCTCCTCCCACCAAAATCCCACTGGGTCAGCACTTTCCTGAGTTTTAAAAAAATCTTTCCTCCCATCTTGTTTTGCAAAAATCTTGGCTAAAAAGCATTTCATCAGGTTATAGGAGTTTGGAAAGGTGTCATTTTGTTTATTTTGTACTGCTTGGTTGAGTTTTTTCAGTCTTTCCCCCACGACAGACAAACAAAAGTGGTTTGGACAACAGCAAAATTCACCCACACCCTTCTCTTGAGACACCTTTTTCAGACCTGACGTGTATGCCTGACTTTCCCTAGAATAAGTCTGTTTCCAAGAAGCTTCTCTTATAAGACTGCTAGTAGAGATGATCCCACTACTCCATCAGATGTATTGAAACTCCCCTATCCTGTCATCTGGTGTGTTCTCGGTCCCTGCCCACAAGCGTTCTGGGATCTTAGTGACACCGTCCAGAAGAGTAAAAGAAAGTATGTTGGGCCTAGACAGGATCAAGGCCAGGAAAACTCACCTGGTGAAGGTTAGGCTTCACCATAAGAAGAGGGAGACCAGCAGGACCCTCTCTGCAGTATTACCAGGGGAGGAGCTTGGTTCTGGCTAATTGCACACATGAGGAAATTCACCAAATGAGCAAAGCCCGGGTACAGAGGTCAGGCCGGAGCTGTGCTATGATTTGGCCATTGGCAACATGGCTTCTGCTAGTGGTATCTCGGGGTATGGGGGCTGGTAAGAAATTGGCTGGGGTTATAGCCCAACCCTCTAAGCAGGCTTCAGATTGACCATAAAAAAACAGGTATAAAAGTGGTCCCTATGGCTGGGCACTTCGGGAGAGCTATACCCAAAGCATTCTATAGGAAATTCTCAAATGGAGAGGTGACACTAAGGACATAACAGAGAACAGTGAGGTTGTACGTAGAACTGAGAGGACAAACAAGATACACACGCAGGTCACTAACCAGGGTACTCCAGAGAAATGGAAGCCATAAGTGGAATATGACACCTGCTGCATGCTACTGGCTTGGACTAGGGTTCTTAAAGCAGCTCATCTGGCTAGATTTAAAGTGACTAGAAAGCCAAGGCAAATAAAGCACTTTTAATACATCACGATGTGTAGACTGGGCCTACAGAAGGAGTTTAGGAAAGATGTAATTGCTAAAGCTTGGACTTTGAAGTTAGAAGTCTAAGATTTAAATCCCAGCACTTAGCTGGGTGTGGTGGTGCACGCCTCTACTCCCAGCTACTCGGGAGGCTGAGACAGGAGGATTGCTTGAGCTCAGGAATTTGAGGTTGCTGTGAGCTATGATGACATCATTGAACCCTAGCCCCAGCAACAGAGCGAGACCCTGTCTCTAAAATCAATCAGTCAATCAATCCCACTCTGACACTTAGTCACAGTGAGGCTTTGCACAAAGTAATCTCTCTTTCTTTTAAGGATGTGTAAAGTTCATATCCTAGTGCCTGGCACAAAATAGGTACTCAAAAATAAAGAATGTGGCACATGGCCTACTTAGCTAATACCAGCATAGCTAATTCCAGACCACGTTCATTGGTGGCACTGAGCCTGTTGACAATCTGCCTTCCCTGATGAGGAAGAACTCAGGGACTGGCAACCTGGGCCGTCAGGTCTCACTGCTGAGAGAGGGTCTGTGGGACCCAGGGCTGCTGTGGGTGGAGGGTTAGAAAGTGGAGCTATTCAGAGGGTGCTCCAGAGTAGCAGCTGGTCTGGGAAATTCTTATTTGAATCACAGTATTAAGACCAATATCCATTCATGCTTTCCTCCTAGACTCAGAAACGAATACCCCTTTCCTCGGGGATATATGTGTGTGCCCACACACATACACACACGCGCACACTTCAAAGCCAAGGGTCATGGCTTGGCTTTCCCTCTGCAGTGCACACATGGCTTTTCTTGCTTTCTTTAAGTTATAACCTCATAGGTGAACTTTTGATCTCTGAAATGCAGTCCATAAATTTCAGTGTGAGAATGTTTGCCACTCTCTCACCATTTATATGTACATTTTATTACTACTATAGCCATAAAAATGACTTTGGTTTTCTTTCTCTCTATGACTATAGCATTCTACCTTTAATCTGTTCTGGAAGGTGCCCTGAGTTACATTGAGTTGGATGCTGGGCTGAGTGTGAAACATAAGAGATCCTGCTAGTTTGTCTGGGGCTCCATTAAGAGAGCCCCTCCTCCACGGCCTGGGAATAAGGAAAGATGACACACCCTCAGACCTGCTCTTTCCACCCAGCCTTGCCACCTTCCTCTCCACTCCTCACTCAACTGTCCAGTCACACCAAATTCTGACAACCCTTCCAGTGCACCGTGCCCTTTCCTCCCTTTGTGCCTCCGCACAGGCTCTTTCCTCTGCCCCAGATGGCCTTCCTTCTTCTCTCCTGAGGGACTTCTCTTCAGCCTCAACGGCCCAGCTCAAGACCCATCCTTCAGAATCCTCCCTGTAGACCTCCTCAATCCCCTTAGTCTCTCCCTTGGCTTTGCTCCTACAGCATTTTATGCACACCTCTGTTTTCCAGCATCTCACATTGTAATTTCTCCCTCGATGAGCCCTTTGAAAGCAGAGTGAGTGTCCCGCTCACGGTCTTCATATCCTCAGCATCTAACACAGTGCCTGGTACTTGTCTGGTGCACATTAAAAATGTATGAATGAAAACCAATCATTCTTTTTTTTTTCTTCTTCCTGCAGAAACGATGACCATGGGTCAGAGGAGTGTTTGTGCCAAGGACACAATAGGACAATCATTTCACAAAGATCTTAAGTAACTTTTCCCATCCATCAACATCCGGACGACTCCAGTGACCAAATTCTCAGCTGTAACCACAGCAATAACTGGCCCTCTTTCCAGACTGGGTTTGGTGAACCTGAATGGTCCAGCCACCTTCTTTAGGTGGCCCAAGGTGATGGGCTGCAGGGGAAGCACGTCTCCCATGGCCAAGGACCAAGATTGGACTACAAAAGAAACCAAGTGATAGATACAGTGAGAGTACCAAGAGTACCAAGAGTACCACGACTCAGTGATTAATATAAGGCCCTTGGTGATGGGGACATAGCACCTGACCTGGCAATAGTCACTCTGACATGATATTATTTGCTAGAATTCCCTGGAAGGACAGAATATTTAAAAATATATCCAGGTGCTAAATAGGCAGCAGATCTCAATTCACACTCGACTACCTTTGAGCTAATGACTGTCTCCAGAAAATAATTTCACCCCCAGAAGTGCTCCAGCTTTGCAAGGAACAGCCCCAGGAGAATAATAAGACAAGTAGGCTGTTTCCCCTGGGAAAAAAATGTAGTGCAAGGAGGGCTAGTTCACAGCAAATTCACTGCCCCCTCTCATGCACATGGAGAGAGTACCAGGTGATCATGGCCCTCTTTTCGGCTAAAACAAGATTCTGAAGTGTCGGAAACCCCAACACTATTTTCTAGGTAGCCAGCAGCCACCTCCTTTCAACTGGTGGTATTATTATAATGCAAATTAATTGCTATCCCTGTTAGAGAGGCATACATCTCAGTGGCATGAGCATTCTGGAATATCCTTTCCCAGGTGCATTTGTCCAGTGAAGGAACAGCCTCAGAAACAGGTGTAGCATCGAGTGAGATGAGAGCATGGAGAGAGAACACAGCTGTCCCCTAGGGAAGGTACAGCTTTGGGGCCTTCTTGGCCTGAGGACCTTCTGGGGTATTTCCATATGCAACAGCCCAGAGTCATAGCCTTCGGCAGCCACAGACAGAGGTTTCCTTCTCACTTCAGACACATATACCACTTTCACAGTACTTGGGGATGGAAATACCTGCAAGAGTGAAGGTCAAGGGCTCTCCCCGGGAATCTCATTCATTACTCAGCTTCCTTCTTGACTGTGTCTGCCAATGCACTGCCAGCTATGCACCTCATCCTCCTTGCTTCTGCCCCCACATAAATGAAACCAAAGGCTTCAGCATATCCATGGAGGACTAGGGGCTGTTACCTAGCGGTCCTCTCTCTCCCACTGTGGGTGCAAGTTACCCCATTCACACATTTGCACCACTACTCCAAGATAACATTTCCCTTTTCATACAATGTCTTTGCAGCAGAATCCAGAGTTGGATTGTATTACAGTTTATCTTCCTGGAAAGCTCGTTATCTTCATTCCCATTAACATTTCAGTGTGGAACTGACTGGGTGGAAGCAGGATCATTGCATGTCTTCAGAAAGCTCTTGTTGCCACAGCTGCCTAGTACTTATACAAGAATCTCTACCGTGATGTCAGATCTAAGAAGGTTAGAAGCCTTTGGTTGTGTGAGGCTGTGTTATTAAACTCAAGTCTCACTTCTCTGATTGGCTTTCAACCACTGGGATTCAAAGGGAATCCAGGGCTCTGGCTAGGTCTGATGACATGAATTCAAGGTCATCCTTTGCTCAAGGTTCCCCTCTGTTCATCCCTCCCCATTCAGACATCCCCCATCATACCAGTGTTTAGAACCAAAGCATGAAGGGCTAGTGCCAACAGGAGAGTTAACAGAAATATTATCTCTAGAGCCAGGCAGATAATCCCAGAAGAATGGTCCCAGAGAAATCAGACTGCTTCCAATAGATTATCAGGCAGCCACCCCAACAAACTTGGACATGTCCTTGGCAATGGGAGCCTGGGTTGGAGATCCTGAGGCAGCTGTGCCTATTGTTACCCACCTCAGGATCCTCCTGCCCAGAGAGCTGGCAGCTGTGGGGTCCTAATGAGTATGTTGTTGATATGAAACAGAATGTGGCTTTGTAGGGACAAGCAGGCAAAGAGGACTGTCCACATGGCAGGCAGGTTGCTTTGTGTCTGGAAAGCTTTGCCTAGCCAGTACAGCTGTGGCCAGAGTCTGGTTATAAATTTGAACTCCCTCCACCCATTTGCAACTCTGCCTCTGTTCTCTTGCATTCTGTTTGGTTTCCCTTTAGTTTCCTAGTAAATGTTCCTTTTGAAAAATTCCAACCTTGTCTCATTTAATTTGGGGGAAGGGGATTCTCCAATGTCTTTCCCAGGATAGAGAAGGAAATTAAAGTATCTTAAAAAAAAAAAAAAACTGAAATGGCAGTGGAGAGGGAAACAGTCTGATCAGATCAAAGGAACAGACTTTGGGAAATGCTGGTGCCAAGAGAGAAGGAGAGACCAGGCATCCCTCCACCTGGCACTGATCCTCAGCCCCTTCCTCTTACTTCCCTTATTGGCTTCAGGGAGATCTGCCCTAGATGTGTGTTGCTGCTGAAGCACCTTCCCGACCAGTGAACTGGGCACATTCAGCAGGCAGGGTGGTGTCCAGGAAGTACACTGGTCCTGAGAGAAGTCAGGGAGGGGAGAGAAGAGGAGTGGTCTCTGTAATGTGGATGTTTTCAAAAGTCTCCTATAATCATGACTCCAAATGGTATGATTTTGTTCACATGGTCGTCAGTAGGACTACATTTCACGTGAGGAGAAGAAAGTCCTACTCTCGCACTTAAGCCAGGGAGACTGACAAAGGATAGATATGCAAAATGGCTTGCTATTTTCATGACCATCCTGTCCTGAGGTGGTGGGCATCCCAACAATCTATTGCTGTATAAAAAAGCGCCACAAAACATAGTGGTCTAAATAGAAATTTATTGTCTCTCATGATTATGTGGGTCGACTGGGCTTGGGTGATGCTCTCTTGGAGTCTCATGGTTGCTGTCAGATGGCAGCCGAGGCTGGCATCATCTGAGTGCCTGACTGGGCTGGATGTCCATGATGGCTTCTTCACGCATGTCTGACTCCTCAACTGGGATGACTGGAACAGTGGGAGAAGGGTTGGGCAGCTCTCTTCACGTAGTTTCTCCACATGATTAGTTTGGGCTTCCTCACAGCATGAAGGTCTCAAGATAGACTTCTTACAAAGCAGCTGGCTTCCCCAAGAGCTAGCATCGCAAGAGGTCCAGGTAAATGCTACAAGAGTCTTTTAAATAACTTCTAAAGTAACCCAGTGATTTATTTTTAATTTTTAGGGATAAGGTCTAGCTGTGTTGCCCAGGCTGGCCTTGAACTCCTGGGCTCCAGCGATCCTCCTTCTTCAGCCTCCCAAGTAGCTGGGATTATAGGTGTGCGTCACTGTGTCTGGCTACCCAGAGTAATTTCTGCCACATACTATGAGTCAAGAACAAATCATAGTCTTGAATCAGCCCAGATTCAAGGGGAAGTAATTATGCAAGAATGGAATACCAGAAGGTGTGGCTGATCAGGGCTGTCTTTGGAGACAGTGGAGTTGGGATTGGGGGTGGGGAGGTTACTGAGTCACAGGGCTTCCTAGATAGCTGCACTTTAAAAGTACATGCAATCCTCAACATGCACGGAGAATGGGGGAGTAACAGGGGCACGGGAGAGAAGGGCTGTCCATTAACAGTTAAACAGATCATAAGCTAAACAAAAGCAACTGATTATGACTGATACAGCACTGATGAAATTTCAAAGTAAGTTTCTACACAGTGATTTAGTGATCTGAGAAAAGGAAACAAATATGGATGTCAGCAATCCGTACGTGGATCCTGAGAATTCTACAGACCATTTAGCTGCCCTTGGCCACCCACTTTGCTGATAGCCACCTGGGACCATTAAGGGTGTCTAGCCTAGGAGTGTCGAGCCTCTGGTATTGCCACCCAAACTCAAACCAGAGAGGCTGGCTTACCTGTCACTTACAGTCCCCTTTCACATCCCTATGAGGGGTGTCTTGCACATAGGATGCTGAGTTGGTTGCTGGCACAGGGCACAGCCAGAGGCTGAGTGGTCAGCAAGACACTGCTGAGACTTGGATTTTCTCTCCAATGGGAACTTCTGATTCTTCCCCCTCCTGTCCTCTCTTGGGGCCAGAGAGGAATGACACCCCTTAATACCCTTTGACAATCATCATGGACACTTCCCTAGCTTTAGACCCAGTGACACCTGCCACAGAGGCACTGCCTTGGGATCTTCTGAGCCAGAGACAAGCCATTGGCAGCGTCCAGAGAATTCTGCTGTGTCTCTAAGATGCCCTTTCCAGAGAAGAGGCACATATGAATGAGGGCTTTCCAAGACAGCACACACTATCCTTTCTATCCGACTGCATTCCAAAATAGGCCAACCTTTATGGAAGAAGTAAAATAGAAACCGAGGAAAAGGAAACAATCAGAAAGAAAAATTGTCCCGCCAGTTGAGGAAGTATCCCTGGAAGACCTGCAGGACAACTCCAAGGCAAACAGGAAAAGAGAGGGTTGGCTGCATTCTAGGAGTTGCAGAAGGTGAGCCTGCATCTCGAATGCAGGATATGAAACAGGAAGCAGCTCTCAGCAATGTCGCAGACCTGCCTCTGGCATCCCTGCTGGCAGATGTAAAGCTCTCTTTGCTCAGTCTCCCAAGAGAACAGACCAAGCCCTCCCTTCCCAGCCAAAGGACTGTGGCAGCAACACACTTCCTTCTTCCACTCAAAAGGCTTAATTGTCACCTGCTGCCTAGGCTCCCTGGGCATATGGGCTGCAAAATTCAACTAGCTGTATGATGAGCTCTGTCACCACACTCCCTGCTGTCTCCCCACTTGTGTTCAGGAGTTCTGGGCCTGGGAAGGATTAAGAACCAAGGTAAAGACGGCCTGCAAGGCCTCAGAAGATCTGGAGCCAGCCCTGCAGTCTAGAAATCTCGGCTAAGCCTCATGTCGTGAGGGTCCCCCAGCTCATCCACTGGCTTGTGCCAAACTTTCACAGCAGCTAGTGATTCTCGTGACACCTCCTCCTGTTAGGAAAGGGAAGGACAGGCCAAAGGGACTGTGGAGCTGGGCCACAAGTGCTGTCCTCGTAAGTTACTGATACCACCTCCCTAAATTACATCTTAAGATGGATTACTTCATGCAAGCTGGAGGAGCGTGGCCAGACAATTAAAAATGTATATTTATCAATATGAAACGTCCTGATGATAATCAATGTTGCATCTTATAGTTCACAATACATGGTATTCCTTTTATCCATTTTCTCTATTTTTTAAAAATTAACTTGTGATTTCAAACAGTAAAGACAGTTTTTAAAAACGTTAATTTCTTTTTTTAGCTCAATGCTAAATTTATTGTAGTTGTTATTCTAATAATTATCTGTTGCATTAAAGTTATTTCAAAACCAACATTTGACATAGGAATATTGATGGTTTTTGAAAATTATTACAAAAATGTAATGTTTTTTGTAATATTTATTTATTGTAATATGTATTATCATATTTTTTAAAATTATCACAAAAATGTAATAATTTTGAAAATATATATTTTCCCCTAAAGGAATTTTAGAGCTAAATTTAAATTGTTATGTCTGAAAGAAAGCTTTCAAATAATCCTTACCTTAAAAGCACACTAGAAAGTACAAGCACAGTAAGAGGCCAATAAAGAAAAGCATTGCCATAAATTGTACCTTTTGAAAAGAGAAACAAATGCACTGCCCCTGCCTGAATGCCCACAGCTCACACTGGAATTCTGCTGAGGGCTCATTGGGCCTTCTGGCTCCTGCAAGGCTTGTGGGCTTTCTCAGCCAAGCAGCAAATCTGTATTATGGCCCAACATTATGGCCAGTATTTTCTAATTTTGTTTTCTATATGGAAAGAGTGAATACAAAATGTTTTATTGAGAACAAAATTCAGACAGCCCAATGCCAAGCCCCCCGGGGGACAGGAGGTGTGTTGGCCACCACATAAAAAAAGAAGAACAGCAATATGATATTTTCTGAATTAGAACTCCCTAGGTTAAAAGCATTTCAACCAAAGTAAATATTTTTCTCAAATATAGACTGGTTTTACTTTGTTCTCTACAAAGTTAAGTGCCACACCGTTTTGAACAATACCACTGGTTTTGAAAGAATTGTATTTGCTTGCATAAAATTAACAGGAAGACATTTAAACTTTGACTTCTAGTGTTTTCCACACTTGAAATGAACATGGAGGGGGCAGTGACATGCATGTGTGCAGTGCAGCTGGTCCTGCCTGACTTGCTGCGGTGGGTCCCTGGGCTCTTGCTGGTGCGGTTAACACCTGCTGGCTAGTGCTTTTGCAGTGACCGCCTGGACAGATGAGACAGTCCTTGCTGTAGCAGCCCACTTAGCAGCTCAGACAAACCCTTGGGGACTCCTGGGTCAAGATAATGCCATTTTGGCAGCAACTGCCACAGGGTTTTTGTCTCCTCACTCTGATAGTTGTTTGTCCCTTTCCCCTTCCCTCTGGCGGGGAAAAATATAAATAAATAAATAAATAAATAAATAAATAAATAAATAAATAAAAGCATACACACACACACACACACACACACACACACAGCAAAGGAGAATGTAACCATGTCACCAAACAGGATTAAAACAAGGACACTCACTGTATGTGTACGCACAGGGCAGTGAAGGGAAACATCACCTAAAACCAGCCCAAATGCAATATCCCTAACATTTTTCCATGTTTTATAGTTTATTGATCTTGAATTTTTAGAAAAAATAAAGAGGAAATTTCAAAAAACGTAAACAATGGATTCAAACGAAATACAAGGGGTATGCCTGCGACTTTAAAGAGTCTCATAAAACCCAAAAAGTTTAGTGAATTATTCAAATGCTTATTATGTTGACATTTGGCTGACTGGCTGCATTACGTCCATTTGCCCAGCCCACATGAAAGTAGCTTTCAGCACTTGCCTTCCTAAGGGACTCATGGGAGCCCACTACCCCTCAGTGGGCCTTTTCTGGCTTGGAGGAGAAGACCAGGCTCAGGAAATCCCAGCATGGTCTTCAAGTCTTCCGATGTCTGCATGGGGAGGGCAGGTCCTTACAGAGGAAGGTATTTATGTTAATATAAAAAAGGAGCGATTAACCCACCTACCTCCAACTCATGACCTTCTTGGACTCCAGGGTTCAAGACAAAATCACTAGTTTGGAAAAGGTAGATTTCAGGCTTGAAGCTGTAATTATACAGGAGTTAAGGACTAGGAAGGAAGATTAAACTTTTACCCACCATTTGAAACTATTCTAGTGCATTATCTCACTTCTTTGGGTCCTACCCATAAGATATTTGCCCTATCCTGGTAGATGGAGGTAGTGGTAGAGAGAGACCAGCTAGCTCCTGGATTCTTCTAGGGCCTAGAAGATGCAAAAGGAACTCCAATAAGTTACCTCCAAGCAGAGGGCAATAGAAAACAACCCTGCCTCGTGGTGGGGCTGAGGACCTGCTCTGCCACTGACCAACTCTGTAAGCTCCAGGTCTTACCTTCCTAGATACTGCCCACCATAAGGGGCCCTGCCCAGACAGGGGCCCTTCACTTATCAGCCTCTGGTGTATCCAGGTCACAGACATATCTGAGGGAAAAGCACCTGTGGCTGTAGTTGGCTCTCACCCTTCTGTGCTTAAGAGGACTTTGGCAATCCCCAAGAACTCAGACACAACAGAAACATGGCCATGGGAAGCCCCTGTCTAGAACTTCCTGCCTTGGCCCAGCCCCTCACTTGTTCTTACATCATCCAGGTCACACACATACACACACAAGCACAAATGCCATTATTGTGCAGAAGCAGCTCAGAAGAGACTGGTGCAGAGCTTCATGTCCCTCCTAGGCAGAGGAAAATTATTGGGGAGGGCGTGGTCCCATCAGAGGTGGAAGACTCTGTGCATCTCTTTGCAGCAAGGAGCTCTCTGAGCCTTACAGAAATTTCTGCATGGGAATGCCAGAGATAAGGCCAGGCTTCATGAGTGCAGCTGCCCACCTGGCACAGATAGCCTACTCTTCTCAGAAGCCTCCTGTCTCCTTAGATACTTATGACCCTCAGTCACGGCAGCTCTCCCCTCTCACCTTATGCAAGTTTCTACAAGATACTTCTATAACCCAGTCTGCAACCAGAAAAGGGTCACTAGAGGTGACCCCACCTCTCCAGGGCCATGATATTGTACGTTCAAAAAAAGATCATGTCAGAGACTACGGTGTTAATGTGTAGGGTTTATCAGGGCTGCCATTTCTGCTGAAAGGCTGGCATTCATATGCATTGTTTTCAAATGATTGCTGGCCTGAGGAACACTGAGCAAAGACCAAGCTGCAGCACCTTGCAGTGGGCAGAGCCATGGACTGGGGCTGGGGCCTGGGTGCTGCTCCTGCCTCTGAAGCTGAGGCTGCCCTCTGGGTCCCAGTTTCTTTTCACATGAGGCAGGGTTGGCCCAGTGTGTTCTGTGCTCTTTCACCTCTGGTGTCTATGTGTCTCTGAGTCTAGGGAACTGCTGGGAAAGTCGTGTAGCTGAGGGGAGGCCTGTGCAGTCCTAGACACACACTGCCCAGAAACCCAAGGGCTGGCTAACTCCAGAGGAGGGACAGACACTGCCGTCTCCCTACCCCCTCTGTTGTTTCTCAGCTCCCTCTTCAATGAGTTTTCATTTTTAACAAAAGGAAAGGAGTTTGACTTTGAGAATGTCCTGAAAGCCCTTTTAAAGACCAGGGATGTCTAGCATGGATCATAAAACCAGGACTGGCCCTCTCTGAACAGAGGAAATTCAATTTTCAGTTAAATACCCAAATAGGTTCTCTTAATTATACCCCAAAGAGCTCATCGTAATCCTACTAGTAAGCGAGAGGGAGGGAAGAGGGCAGCAAGCATCAAAGAGAGCTCCTGGAAGGGGAGCTCCTGGACAGAGAAGTAGGTATTAGATGAAGAAAAGAGGGGAAGATGGTCTGGGGTTGGTTCGCCATCAGGGGCAAGAAAGAGGGAAGATTCCAAGCCCCTCCAGCCCTGGCCTACTTCTTCAAGCAACAGCCTGTGACCTCTTGCCTAGGACTGTGAGAGAAATCTTCAACCCAAGAAGCTCACACCACACAGCTTGTGCTCCTAACAGCACCAAGACATGGGTGCCTGGGGTACTGAAAGCAAAGATCTTCCTTCCCGCACTGCATGGCCCACACGAGCCAGCGCTGCCCCTGCCAGCCCGTGTGTGCACTGGTTTGAGTTGTGGATTTCCAGGCCCGATACTCTGTTGATTACAAGAACTGTCGTCCTTGTACCTCAACCTACATTTCTGAAAATAAGACCACCCGGTCCATTCTATCCATTTGGTCAGGAATATCAATCAGACTTACTGGGTGAGGAGGGATAAAGGGGAGAAGGTTTGATGATACTTTTCTGAATGGAATACATTCCCATTCAGATCTAAAAAGGACAAGGCCATAGCCAGATGACTGCCTGAGAAGCTTCTGCCCTCTAGTGGTTAAGGCTCTAAACAAATAGTTTGCACAAAATTTGACCCAATATTTGGGCCTGTGACACTGGACTAAGACCACCAAAGGAGGTACTCTGCAGGGCCAGCAGGTAACCTGCCAGCTGTAAGTCCTGGGGCTCTGTTCCCAGTGGGCTAAATGTCTATGGAACCCCAGAGCCCTCACTTGAGAGGGAGAGAGAGCCAGGGTAAGTCCCATGCTGGGGAGATGCAGAGCCCACATAAGATAGCTGTCCCACCCAAGCCGGCCAGCCCTGGTCCTGGCGCCTACTTTCATTCCACTGCAGGGAAGGAGCCCTGTGCAGGTGACCATCAAGTAACATGACGTCATCTCCTGGCCAGCAAGCCTTGTCCAGCTGCAGCCACACCTCCCATACCTCCATAAGTCATTAATCCACGTCCTACCCCATCAGTGGCTCTCACTAATCAGTCTCCTTCCCTGCAGTTTACCTACTCTCTACTCCCAAGCCCTCCCTGAGCTGTGCGAATGGAAACAAGATTTCAGAAGATGAGATGTGGTTACCAGGTGCTGAAGGAACAAAGACTCAGAGTAGGCCACCTGAGCCAAACCAGACACCCCGGCATGTCCAAAATTGGCTCGTGCCTGTTAGGACAGACACACAGCCTCCAGGGAGAATCAGTTCATAGGAAACTTCCCAGGTGTGCTTCAAATGCCAAACAGGATGATCACAGTAGGTGGTGTGACTGTGAGGTGGGACCTTTGGGAGGTATTTGGAGATGAGATCTTGTGTTTTCTGAAAATTTATTCATAATGAATGTCTCATTCCCTAGCAGTTACAACATCCAGAGCATTGCGTGGTTTATGAAACTAACACTACAGAGAATTTGTCTTTGCAGGTTTAGATGAGGTCATGAGGGTGGAGCCCCCATGGTGGGATTAGTGTCCTTACAAGACAAGGGAGAGACCACAACCCCCTCTCCCTCGATCATGTGAAAATACAGTAAGAAAGTTGCCACCTGCAGGCCAGGACAAGCATCACCAGACATCAAATCTGCCGGCACTTTGATCTTGGTCTTCCCAGCCTCCAGAACTGGGAGAAATAAATGTTTGTTGTTTAAGCCACCCAGTCTATGGTATTTTGTTATAGCAGCTCAAGCAGACTAAGACAGTTGGTGACTCACAGCAAAGGGTGTGTGGGAACAGAAGGTAACTAAAGGTATATCTAACAACAATTGGAGATGTCATAAGTATTTACATATGACATTTTTTTATTATGGGGCCTTCTAGGGAGTTCTTTCCTTACTCCCTAACACAGTTCTCTAAAAATTTTAAAATGATTCCCCAAATATATCATTACCCACTAGAAAAATATCAATTTGCTTCAATATCCTCTTACACAAAAACTCTCAAGTCAGAAAACTATTCTTAATATCTAATTTAAATTTCTTCTACAATATGTCTATCCCTTTCCTTCCATCCTGAAACAGTATTAGTCCCTGTGAAATCCCAGAGACCACTCCCTGGTCCTTCACTCTCCCCGCCTTCTCTTCCACACAATCCAAAATCTTGAAAAGACATGAGTAGGCAATTACTTAGGAGATCAGTACATCTGGGGAAATATTGCCTTACTCAAGGAAGGAGACTGTTTCAAGCTGCCTCTAGGATTTCATGGGGAGTAAAATATGCTCAATATTCAGGGAAGAGGAACTCTTCACAGCCTAAGAGGAAACAAGATGATCCTCAAACCCTGAAAAGTCCTTCCCGACCTTCTCTATCTGCCAAACTTCTGTCCTTCCCTTGGAGGGAGCTGCGTATCCCACATACTTGTGAAGATCAAGTTCTTGGATTTACAAACCATGAAATGCTGTGGACATGTCACCCCATTGATCTATAATTGCTGAGGAATGAGACATTCTTCATAAATAAATTTTCAGAAAACACAAGTTTTCCTTTCCCCTGGAAAATACATTATTTAATCGTAAATATTTCAGTGGAAATCTTTCCCAAGTATATTTCAAACTTATTTACTTTTTAAAAGCCATTTATTATTTTCTTAATGACATAAGATGACCATTATGAATATCAGCTATTATATCATGTACAGCTTTCTTCCAGAGACTATTATAAGTATTTACTGGCTATAAAACCACTAAGGATTTTAAGTTCCTAGATCTGATTTTTATATTTTCTTGAATTATCTCCCTTCCCGTCTCTGCTTCTGTCCAATCCTTTTAAATAAAATGGGTTAATTCTCATGCTGATACTCTTAGCATGTGAAACAGCCTCATTTGGGATGAGGTTTAGATTTAGGCTTCACAAACTATTCTGCCATGGGATATGTTAAACCATAGTGAAATTATCTCAAATCTATCAGCTTGATACGGGCTACAGAGCATTGATCCCCTCAAAAAATATTAGATTTGGAGTAGATGCTAAAATCCATTAAGGGAGCCCCAACAATGGAGCTGAGGGATGTACATGCATCCATGCAAACTTCCACACATCTGTCAGAGAGGCCATCAGGTGACACAACCTGGCCACAAGGTGGGGGAGAGTATGAATTAGAAAAGGGGCCAATTCTGGAGGCAAATATGAGCCCAGACCAGCAGGCAAGGTGCTTTTGGTTCAGGTATTGTATTGCTCTAGGCAAGGGTATGGTGATCAGACAAGGCTCCAAGACTGAGGAGGAGACACATGGCAAAGAAAAACAGGGCGGCAGAGATAGGATCTGGAAGAAGTATGCTCGATTCTGAGAGGGAGCCTGGCTGGTCAGAGCTACATCTAAAGGGCTGCGTGTGTCCCCTCCATGGCGCATGTAACTCACACACACTCCCTCCTCCTTTGCCTACCTGTTACTCATGTTACAGATCTTAGTTTAGATGTAACTTATTTGCAAAGACTTCCCTGAGCCTGAGGAATATAGACATTCTTAGGAAAGAATTAGCAGACAATCAAGGGTCCCAAGCAGGGAAATTACATAACGAGGTTTGCACATTGGCTCCCTTACCCTGGCCACAGTATGGATGCTCAACTCAAAGGGGTCAGAAGGGAGACTGTAAACGCATAATCTGGCCACCAACCTGACTCCTCCCTTTCTCTACTCTCATTCCATCAGCAACCAAGTTTTGTCAATTCTGCATCCTAAATACTTCTCAAAGGCATCCAAGTAGCTCTCTCTCCACTGACACTACTCTCTTTCTAGCCCTCATCATCTCTCCCCAAGTCACTGCAACAGCTGCCTGATCCATCTCCCACCTTGAATGTAGCCTTGTTGCCCTCTAAACCACCCTTCACCTGGCCTCCGGAGGAATCTCTCTGAAACACAAATCTATTTATGTTGCTTCTCACTTACTTGAAACTCTCTGGTTGTTTTCTCATTGTTCTTACCGTATCACCTAAAATGCAAGGTGTGTCCTACAAACTTGGCAAAGTCTGGCCTCTGCTAGTCTACTGAAGTGGACACTGTGGTGTGTTGCCCAAATTTACCCTTTAGGGCAAGGACACTCATTCCCCCAGCTGTGCAAGTGTTGCCACTAACACTAAGACAGCTGAGTCCCTCTCCAGGCATTGCCCTCCGCCAAAGGAAACAGCCTCACCCAAGATTGTATATTCTCCCTCCTCAGGAGCAGCCTGCATCCAATGACTGTTTGAGGCAGGAGTACCAGGGCCTGGTCCCCTTGCCTCAACTTGGGACATATCTGATGGGCCCTCCTAGCTCCAGAGCTCCTCGTGAAATCAGCTGAGGTCTGTGTTGCAAGTGCACTGCAGTTTAACTTCTCTCTTTGCCCTGTCATGAATCCCTCACTCCTCAGCAGGTGTCCCAAGAAACATCTTGCATGTAAATTGGTCTCAGAGTCTATCTCCCGGGGAGCCTGACCTGCAAAACCCTCCCAGCCCCAATCCTCAGTCATAGAAAGTTCACACAGAACTTTTATCAGTTCCTCAAGTTCACTGAGCTCTCTCTGATATACAGGTCTTGGCATAGGCTATTGCTTCTGTCCAGAGTATTTCTCACCTCTTCTCCCCACTATCTATTTTATAGGGCTAATTCCTACTTATCCTCATGTCTCAGCTAAAATGTTACCTCCTTTAGGAAGTCCTCCCTGATTCACCAAACTCATGAAGTGTTCCACCTTCATGCCATCATGGCATTTATTAGCACCTCTTTCAATGCTTAATTAGAAAAATTATAATGCATTATAACTATGTATCCGTGTCATTATCTCCGCTACTAGATACAATCTCTATGAGGGCAAGGAATGTGTACATTGTGTCTGTCATTGTATTCCTGGTGCATAGCCCAATACCTGGAACACAATAGGTACCCTGAAATACTTGTTAACTAAATGAATAGAAAGCAGGAAACGATGAAGCCCTGAGTAAGGAAGTAGCAGTAGGATATAATAGAAGGGAATGTAATTAACATATATTTAGGTGATAAAATTAATAAATCTTGGTGTGCTGATTAATTGAACATAAGAACAAGAATGAGGCCAGGCATGGTGGCTCATGCCTGTAATCCCAGCACTCTGGGAGGCTGAGGCAGGATGATTGCTTGAGATCAGGAGTTCGAGACCAGCCTGAGCTAGAGCTAGATCATGTCTCTACTAAAAATAGAAAAAATTAGCTAGGTATGGTGGTGTGCACCTGTATTCCCAGAGGCTGAGGCAGGAGGATTGCTTGAGCCCAGGAGTTTAAGGTTGCTGTGAGCTAGGCTGACACCGCGGCACTCTAGCCTGGGCAACAGAGCAAGACTCTATCTCAAAAAAAAAAAAAAAAGAATAAGAGTGAGGACAGGTATAGAATAACTCCTACATTTCTACATTTGTTCAGTAGAAGATGGTGCCATTTGCTGAGAGAAAAAAATTCAGAGGAAGTTTGCGTAGAAGGACAAATAGAAATGCGCCATGTTTGAGATATCTATTCTATCTCCAAGAGCAAATGTCCAGTAGACAGGTGGAAATAGGGTTTAGAGCTCAAGGGTTAGGCCTGAACTTATGAATCATCAGTATATCAGCCAGGAAGTTCTCTTATCAATGCACTCTTGCCATGAGCATCCTGCACATCCCCTTGGAATTGCTCCATTTTGTCCCCATATTGCCTCCTGCAACTCACTGTGTGCCTCTACTAGTTTTCTCAGACTGTCATAACAAAATGCCAGAGAATGGGTGGCTTAAACAACAGAATTTTATTTCTCACCGGTCTGGAGGCCAGAAGTCCAAGATCAAGGTTTTTGCAAGTTTAGTTTCTTCTGAGGCCTCTCTCCTTGGCTAGCAGATGTCCATCTTCTCCCCACATCTCATATGATCTTTACTCTGAGCATCTACATCCCTGGGGGTCTCTCTGTATGTCCAAATTTCCTCTTTTTATAGGGACACCGGGACTGGTTTGGGTTAAAGTCCACTCTAATTACCTTATTGTAACTTAATCACCTCTTTAAAGGCCCTACCTCCAAATACAATTACATTCTGAGGTTGGGGGGTTAGAACTCCAACATATGGACATATGAGTTTGGGGGCACCACATTTCATCCTATAACAGTGCTACATTTCTCTCTTCCTCCTTCCATACTGCTGCCCCAGAGGCAGTGAGCCCACACCTCTCTACCGGAGTACCAATGCCCAGATTAGCCTCCCCTTCAAATTTCCAAGATTCAGACTCCACTGTGTCATGGGGGTTATTTGCCTGGGATGGGGGTGAGGAGGTGGTAGGAAGACTTGAAGGACTAGTAAGAGTTCATAAGTTAAAAAAGGGAGAGACATCCTAGGCTGAAGCACCTGCATAAGCAAGGACACCCTATGTTAGGTTTCATGGGTAGTCTGGGGACAACTAGATGTGGCTCTTGTGGAGGATGAATGTGGTGGATGCTAATAGGCCAAGCAAGAAAGGCTGGCTGAGGTCATATTGTAAAAAGCTCTCATTTTGGCATAAAATCAGCAAATGCTTTATCTAAAGAGAGGAAGATAGGGAAATAGAAGCTGTTCCAATCACTCATGCAGGAAATAATGCAATTAACTTGCAAAATGTTGGAAGATTTGAGGATGACTTGAAGCAAATAGCTATTAGGAGGTGGTGGCAGGAAGGCGTGGCAAATGAAAGATAAAGGGGAAGAGCTGAGGGTGGGGGAGAAGAGAAGAGGAAAAAAGGAGGAGACATCCTATTGGTACCTAAATGATGAATTCTAGCATCCCAGACGGGATTCTGTCGAGTTGGGCTCTGCCTCTTCAGAAAGGCAGAGCGCTCCTCCTCGCAGACTTTTCTGGAGTTGACTGGCACCTCTCAGCAAAGTAGAGGGCACTGGGAGCAGAGAAGGCTCTAGAAGGCAGGGGGTCAGTTAATGTGGAGGCACAGTAGTAAAAGGAGCCACCAGTGATGAAGATGGCAAAGATTTCCAAAGAGCAGGGAGATCTGGATGAGATCGGCCCCAGGAGACTAGCTGGGCTGAGCACTGGCACATCCAGTCTGCTGGTCATTTAGGGAAAACAGTCAGCTCAGGGCTGAGCTCACAAATCTAGGACCAGTGACTTGGATGCGGCCACACAGAAGAAATAAAGGTGGCTATCAAAGAACTTAAGTTTCCCCTCTCAGGATACTGGGACAGGAAAGCAGAAGGAGCAGACACTTGCAAAGGAGAAAAGAGAGGTCACCGTGCTTGGCCACTGTCCTCGCTAGTGACTTTATAGCAGTGGTCAAGGCCAGAGGTTAAATGTAGGGAAGAGCAAACTGAATGATTTATCCCAACTGCAGGCTCAGGGGCAGCAAGCCATTGTTTTCACCCTTACCAACACAGCACCCACTGAAGGACTGGTCTGAATAAGGGTGGCCACAGCTGGCCCCCACGTGCCAGTCAAAGCTGGAACCATCTGCAAAGTAAATG
This sequence comes from Lepilemur ruficaudatus, assembly GCA_963574885.1. NCBI lineage: Eukaryota > Metazoa > Chordata > Mammalia > Primates > Lepilemuridae > Lepilemur > Lepilemur ruficaudatus. The sequence continues at coordinate 65,515 of CAUYRT010066476.1, forward strand.
TGGTTTTTCTTTATGAAACCTCTGGTCATGAGAACATGATGTCCCATGGCTCATCAATCCTAATGGGTTATGGGTTCCAGCTGTGGGATTTGCTGCTCCTGTTTGGGATTGCAAAGAGTAAAGGTCTCCAGCTAAGACCAGGTGTGGCCCGTCAGAGCAGAAAGTCCAGGCTTGCCCCTGTGAAGAAGGAGGAGGCTACAGAAAGTGCGGTATGAGCCCTGAATTACTGGCAGGCAGAGGGGGTGCCTGCCAGCGCTGGGCCAAGCTCCTTGGAGCCCACCTCAGAGAGACAGGGGCAATAGCAACCCTGAGGCAGCCTGAGACTTCGTGCTGCATTCCCTCTCATGGCCTCTCCAGCAATTCTTTAGACTTCATGAGTATTGCATGTATATTTCATTGTAAAAAGAAATAATATAAGCATGCTATAGAAAAGCAAGAAAATGATTACCTAAACACCACTACCCAAAAGTAATTGTGAGGCATTTGGAGTTTTCCTCCACTGGACCTTATCCATCTTAGTTGACAATCTCAAAGATAGGACTGAGGCACTCATGGAAGAAAATCAGCTAGAGTACCTTTACTATAAGACTCTATTTGAAAATGCCAGGCTGGGCGCGGTGGCTCACGCATGTAATCCTAGCACTCTGGGAGGCCGAGGTGGGCGGATTGCTCAAGGTCAGGAGTTCGAAACCAGCTTGAGCAGGAGCGAGACCCCGTCTCTACTAATAACAGAAAGAAATTAATTGGCCAACTAAATATATACAGAAAAAATTAGCTGGGCATGGTGGTGCATGCCTGTAGTCCCAGCTACTCGGGAGGCTGAGGCAGGAGGATTACTTCAGCCCAGGAGTTTGAGGTTGCTGTGAGCTAGGCTGACGCCATGGCACTCTAGCGCGGGCAACAAAGTGAGACTCTGTCTCAAAAAGAAAAAAAGAAAAGAAAAAAAAAGAAAATGCCAGGCATGGAAAATTTAAGAGAGAGCATTCTTACTTGTGGAAGGAGCCTGCGTCGGGCAGAGCTTTTGATAAGAATTTAGGAAGAGGAGTCAGGGGAGGTTCAACTAGTTTAGAGAATAGTTCAAAGATGGTTCTCAGAAATAGGAGGAATTGTTTTTAAGGATGAGGAGCTACTGTTTGGGATTTTACCAAGGAGGGTGGGGAGGAATAGTCAGGGGCTGAGGTCATATGGAAGAGGGATAGGAAGGAATATCTACTGAGGACAAGGACATTCAAGGGCCACCAGTGGAAAATTCTCAGTCTATTAGTGTTTCTTGCAGGGTCCAAATGCGAACCCAGGTCTTCTGACTCCTGGAGAGAGATCTTTCCACATCCAAGAGTGGAAATGCTCTAGCCTTCCTCACTTTGGTAGGTGATTGAGAAAGAAGGATGAGGAGTCCTAGGCCTACCCATGGAAAGAGAGGTTGAGATAAGTAGAGCCCTGGACAGCAAAGGCAAAATTGGGAGATTTTACCACTTTGCCCTAGGGATATGATTTATCTTCAACCAGACCAGGGCAGCAGGAGTTGAATCCTATATATTTCTGGTCTGCAGCTGCATGAAGGGAATTCTGCCACTAGTGATTGAGAAAATTCAAGGACTTCCTTACAAAGGAGTTTCATTTCCTGATGGCTTGGCTCTGGAGGCATTCTTGTATCAATAATTTTTGTTTCTCTTAATCAAATTCTTCTCAGCTCAATCCTGAGATTTTTCAGCTGTGAACCTGGGCAGCCTATATGTAGTCCATTACACTTTCTGCGCAATGGGCAACGCAGCCCTGTGTACTGGCCATTCAGCGACAGCGGTACATCGATGTTCATTTTTCCTGCTGTGCCTTTAAGAGCTGCAGGAATGCAAAGGGAGTCTGGAGGCGGGGTGGGGTCTCCTAATAGGACTTCTGGGAAAAAGATCCTGGAAGTTTTTGCCAGAAACTAAACTGATATTCTGACTCTGAGAAGTTGGGAATGGTTTGGGTCAGGCCTGTGATTGGACAGCAGAATTCACTAGGGAGGAGGAAAGCAAAAGTAAAAAGGAAACAGATGGGGGAAGGGGTTGGGAAGAGGCCCTCTCTACTTCCACCCCAATACACACGCACCCAAGCCTGGAAGCAGCAGCATGCCACCACGAACCTGGGGAGGGTCCGTGTGTCAAGGGTGAGGGCGACAGATGTTGGACCCAGGGAACTCTCTGCCACAAGTTGGCCTACAAGGCCTCCAGGGACCAGCTAGCCCACAGCTGGACTTGATCACTAGCTTGCAAACTGAGATCATGCATCGGGTGGAATAACAAGCAGACTTTGCTCTCCGGCTGTGCAAGACGCTGTTTTTAGAGGATTGGCCACAGCAGCGGATAGAAAGCAGAGACCACCACCTGGACTCTTGAATCTTCTTCTACAGCTTAAGAGATTCCACCCCTTGGTGGTTTGTAGGACGATGATGGCCCTTTGGCGAGCTTCTGTGTTGCTGATTCTGTTTCTCGCAGCTTCTCTGCCCCCGCCGCAGTGTGCCCAGGACCCAGCCATGGTGCATTACATCTACCAGCGCTTTCGAGTCTTGGAGGTAGGTGGCATCTGGCACCTTGGACAGGGAACATACCTCTTGGAAGTCACCTTATTTCACCCATGCTTCCCTATCTACTGAGATGCATTTTTCCCAGATAGTAAATGATAAACACATTGCCAAAGTTACACTTTGAAGTGCTTCTAGTCTAGCAGTTGAGAGCACCAGCTCCAGAGTTCAGTCTGCACCCCTCCCAGACCTTGAGCACAGCTTCACTCTATGCTCTGATCTGGCAGTTTTTCTCATCTATAAAACTGGAATAATAGAATTTGCTTTCTAAGGCTATTCTGAAGATTTAATTCATAGTTAAATCATTGCCTGGCATGATGATATATATCCAAAATGTTATTCCCTGTCATTCATTTTTTTAAAATATGGAAATTTTTGGTTACTTTTTTCTTCATGTTTTACTGTATAAGAATGATAATACATTTTAGCTTTTCTTTTTGTTTTTTTTTTTATGATAAACCATTAGTTCACTGTAAAAAGTCATGATAGTGGTATACCAACAAGCTAAGTTTTAGCTTCTTTTGCCAAATTGGACTTGGATTTAGAAATGAGCAGATTTCGGCAATGTGGAACTAGAGAGAAAGTGTTTGGGCTACCACCTCATTAAAATGTGCAAAACCCAACATTTTTGTAGCATGACAGGCTCCCAGGGACAAATGTAACCCCATTCTAGCCTTGGCCACACCCTGGCATTGACTATTTCATATTTAAAGCCTTGCTTTTGTACAAGTTAAATAGATAAATTATTTATCTTCTTTCAAAGACACTATTATCTCTAATAATTATTTTCTATATTTGCTGAAAAATCTTCATGTCCAAATTATTGGTCTTATAGTCAGGGTAAAATAATTCTGCACAGCAGGCTGAATGCATTCCCCAGGTTTGTGCAGCCAACAGGCTGAGGCCTGGAGGCGGTGGATGAAATATTCCCAAACAGTCCCTGTGGCTGCTTCTTCACTTGTTCCCTCCCCAGACATGCCCTTTCTCTGCCTCACCTTCTTAAAAGTGCCAGAATGATGTTCAGCTGTGGTCCCTCTGCATTCAGCACCAACTGTCCCTAGGAGTAGGGTGAGCCAAATCCCTGCAAATTGTCGATGGGTACCTTAAGAGTTAGTCTGCAGACAAGGAACTGCTGAGACTTTCACAGCTATGCATGTGGATTTGAAAAAGCTAGGGATGTGATCTAGAGAGGTCTTCCCACCCTAGTCCTGACCTGGAGGTGAAGCCAAGTCCCAGGTGGTGGTCACTCTGTTAGCCAGTGCAGACACTTAACAACAAAGTGACATAATTCCTAGCCTGAGGGCTGTGTGTCAGAGGGGTAGAAAAAAAGAGGACAGGAATTTAGGGAATTATTTTCTCTTTCTCTGTCTCGTCCCACTTCAAAATGAACAGCTTTACATATTGCTGTTTGGAGTATAAATTTTTACATGTGTGGAGAGCATTTTGGGAAATTGTGCCAAATGATCTTTAAAAATATACATACTCCTTGACTCATCAGTCCTATTTGTATTCATTTATTCTTTCATTCAACAAATATTTATTGAGTACTACTAGGTGTTGGCCTTGTGTCCAGTGCTGGGGATGGAGCTTACTTATGGAAATCTATCCTAAGAAAATAACCAGATATGTATATGAAGATGTAAATGCAAATACTCTTATTTCTTAGCATTGTTTGAATAACAAAAAATGAAAACTATATATAAATGTACACCCAAAAGAGTCTAACAGAATAAATAACAGGATAACAATTCAAAGGAATGCTCTATCTTATTAAAATTATTGTATAGGTATATATTAATTGGTACTGAAATATTTTCACAATGTATCAGCAAGTTAAAAATATGATAAACATATAGGTAGTAAAATCTCATTTTAAGAGATATATGTATCACTAAATACTTGGGAAAGTTTTTAAAAATTGATACACTAAAGCATCAATAGTACCTTTGAATTTAGGAATTATGGGTGATTTTAATTTTTCTCCTTTATGATTATTTGTATTTTTCTAATCTTTTTCTATGAATGATAGCTATTTATATTATTTGGTTAACAAAACTAACCGTAATTTGGGAATTTATTTTCTGACTGAAGCAAGGGCTGGAAAAATGTACTGAAGCCACGAGGGCGTACATCCAAGACTTCCAAGAGTTCTCAAAAAACATATCTGCTATGCTGGGGAGATGTCAGACCTACACAAGTGAGTACAAGAGTGCAGTAAATAACTTGGCACTGAGAGTGGAACGTGCCCAGCGGGAGATTGACTACCTGGAATACCTTCGAGAATCTGATGTGTGCGTAGAATCAGAGGACAAAACACTGGCGGAAAAGCTACTTCAAGACGCAGAAGAGGAGAAAAAGATCCGGACTCTGCTGAACGCAAGTAAGAGAACGGCATCGTTTCCTAACTCTTCTAGGGACCATCACACTCAGACGCAGACTCAGCGCACCTAGGAAGTCTGCCCGAGTAATGAGAGTAAGAGCTAGGTGTGTGCTTTTGTGTGGGTATGCTGGGAGAGAAATCTGTGCAGGAATAGGTGTCCAAAAGGAAATCCATTCTCAGAAAGCAGCTTTTCCTTTCACAGGGAGTGCCGGAAGACCCCATCGAAGGTCAGGGCTACAGTATTAGAGGTCAGCCCAGGGAGGCCGCCACCTGATAGATCTTGGTTTGGTGGGGGGGTGTGGTCCCAGATTTTACCAGAGAGAGTGGCAGGTTGGTGGATTCTACATCCAGTGTCGAGGGAATAGAGATCAGCTGCAAATGTGCCAAGAAACAGTCTGAAATTGGAAATGGCAACAGAGCTGGGAACTGCAGTGAATTATTATTGTGTGCGCTGTCTGGGATGGTGATATCCAGGGTATTTGTCTCCAATCTTGTGATATGTCAAAATCACTTCTGGGCCATTAAGAATAATGTTTAGCAGCTCAAATTATATAAAGAGTATCAAATAATAACCACAAATGACAAGGAAAATTTCCTGTGCATGAGTTCATTTCATTAAAGCAATGAGAGAGATGAGTGTCCCACCTCAGTCTGTATTCTGAGATGATTTCATTGCAAATAGGAAGACTTTATAAGCTAGTTACCTCTGCGCCAAATTCAAGAAGCTCCATCAGGGAAACAACACACAAATTGAGTGTCATTGTGCTAAGGGTTTCACATATCTTCTCAATGTAATCCTTAGAAGAACTCCATGGTCACTGTAGGAAAAAGAGTCTTTCTAAATGAGGTGACACTTGGATTTTGAACAAAGAAGTTAGAGAAGAACGAGCAGAGGGCACGTCAAGTGAAGGCACAATACATCAAAGGCATCAGGGTGTGTAGCACCTTGATGTGCAGATCTGCAAATGTGGCTGAGCGAAAGCCATTAATATATAGGGGGGTAAGTGCAGGGAAACAAGGTTGAAGAGTTCAGCAGGCCCAGGTAATGAGAGACCGTGTATGTTAAGCTAAGAGGGTTGACATTGACTGGAGAAACCATAGAGAACCATTGAACAATTTCAAGCAGGGGCATGATATGGAAAAAGAAGGTAAGACCAGGGAGAGGAGACCAGTCGGGAACACTGAAGTAATCTGGGCAACAAGAGATGGTGCTGGCGTTAAATGTCCTGGGCCAGAAAAGAGCAGATGGATCTGAGAGCCATTGAGAGCTGGAATCCACAGGGTTTGGTGGCTAAATTGGTGACTAATAATTAAAAGTAAAAGATGCACGGGAGGGATGAGTCTGGGATGCTTCCCAGGCTTTGGGCTGAGGTCATTGAATGGCTGGTATAAAATATGTTGAGAGAGAAAACCCAAGAGGAGTTTGGGAGCACTTATAACTCTGAAATCTTTTAGTTCATTTGTTTGCTCACTGCCTATTTTCTACCTCTCCATCTATAATGTCGGCTCTGGGAGAGCCTGGAGCCCTGTTTCATGTTCAGTGCTGTGTCTCCAGTGCCTACAGTGGTATTTTTGTTCAATAAATAATTGCCAGTGAATAAGTGAACAAAACAATGAATGAATGAATGAATGGAGGGATTGTCAGCACAGGCAGAGGGGATAGTTAGGCTTTGAGAGAAAAGAGAATATCTTATCCCTGAGTCAGAAGAAAGAGAGGAGGGTGCCTGATCAATAATATGGAGCAGTTGATCAAGTTGATCAAGTGAGCAATACTTTTTGGCCCTGACATGGCCTTGAGATGAACCATCCTCTCAGAGGGAGCAGGTGAGGGTAAGCACAGGGTGAAAGGAGCAGAAGAGGAAAGGAGGAACGGGGTAAATGGGAGAGGGTGAGCCAGCAGAGGATGAACAGGGGCTGCCTAGAAAACTGATGGAGTATTGGGTGTTAATGCAGGCTGAGCTAGAATGTGTATGGACTTTCACACTTTCAGACGGGACCCCCAAGCCAGAACGGTGGTGCTAAATTAGATCCCTGAGCTGCTCCTGGTCCCTGGACACTCTCGGCACTTTAGGCCTTGAGGTGTTACCCCTTCCCACTCCAGCTAGAGCTCAGCAAATGTCCTGAGTCTGGGCTTGATGGATTTTCAACCCCTATCCTCTGCTCCATCCTTCAGACCCTGAACGCCTGAAATAGTCCCTCTCCCAGTTCTGTGATCCATGCCTGTTGCTTTTGGAGCTCTCATTTGGTGCTTTGTTGGCTTATGAGTCAGCCAGCACTTATTGCCCCCACTATTGGGCGGGCCCTGTGCTGTATGGTAGGAATGCGGGGGTGAGCAGGATGTGTCTGCATCCCGCTAGAGCTCTCTTACTGCCTCTCTTGCCTCCCTCAGTCTGCCTGCTGTCACGTAGACCTTCCCACAACACAAAGTGGATCATATTACTCCTTTGCATAGAATTTTTTTTTTTCTGCCATTTGCCATCAGTTATCAACAACAAAAAATCCACTGAAGTCTCCTAGCATTTTTATACAGGAAAGGCCCTTAGGCCTTTTCCAAAGTGGTCCAAGCTAATCTCCAGCTACTTCTCCCATGACTTGCCCACATGCAGTTGCAATTTAAATAAATAAATATATATATATATATATATATATATACACATGTATATATATATATTTCTCTTAACCCTTTATGGCTCAAAAATGCTGTGAATTCTCTGTGCAGACCTCTGGGGTTGTGGACAGGGGCCCGCCAGGCAGATAGGTCCCCGGTGCTCCTGGAGCACCTCATTCAGTCCTCTAAGGGAGCATCTCACCTACTCAGCCACATGTGTTTGTGTGTATTTGACTCCTAAACCAGGCCATAAACACACTGCCATCTTCATTTCTGTCTTCACAGAGTCTAGGTCAGGCCCTCCCATGGAGGAGGCCATAGCAATGACTCACAGAAGAAATACTGATAGCAGAGGCCACATAGAGCTTAGCTTAGGGAAAGACAAACTTGTAAACAATCACAACTGTGTGATTCATGCTCACTGACTTATTATTTTCAGAGGTTCTCTGTCCATGGGTAGACTCGGAATGCCGGTTTATTCCCCTACCCTACCATGCACCGTTTTGTATTTTACATGTTGTGTCCCCTGTTTGTGGTTTTTTTTTTTTTGGTTTTGGTTTTTGGTTTTTTTGCCATTTCTGGTAGTAACTATGCCTACATCAGTTCTCCAATGCTGTACAACAAATTACCACAGATTTGGCAGCTTAAAACAATGCACCTTTTTTTATCTCTGAGTTTCTTTGGTCAGGAGTCCATGCACGGCTAAGCTCAGTCCTCTGCTTGTAGTTGCAGGACTGAAGCCCTCAGCTGCCAGAGGCCTCATGGCTGTTGCTCCTTTAATGCCAGAAGGAGAGTGCTTCTCTCCAGGAAGCGCCTAAGTACTTCCTTTAAGGGTTTTTAACTGATTAAGTCTTCTACCCATAATAATCTTCCTTTTGATTAACTCAAAATCAACTTGTTCTGATTTGGAGCCTTATTTATATCTGCAAAATCCCTTCACCTCTGTCTTACGCTGTAACACCATCAGGGTGTCGTCCTGTCCTGTACACAGGTTCTGCCCACACCTTCCCAAGGTGGAAGAGCATGCATAGGGCATGCTCACCTGGGGGTGGAAATCATGGGGCTCTGCCTACCGTGATGCCTCAGTCTGCTAAGCCCAGCTGGTGCTGCTAATTACCTCCACCTGCCTTCCTCCTGGCAGACTCTGATCTTCCCATTTTCCAACCTTGGGCTATAGGGACTGTGCCAGTTACCCAACTTCCACTAAAATCCTAAAAACTCAAGTCAGCACCCTTGTGTGGGCAAAGACTTTGGGAGTATAGGCTAGGGAGGTGTTGCCAGAGGTCAAAGCACAAGGTTTCATTCATACATACACACTTAGAGAGTTTGTTTGGAAAACCTCTAGGAATATTATTTGGGCAACTACTAAGGGCCAGGTACTGGGGATAATAAGTAAGATAGAGTGGGTCTATAAGCCACTCCCTGTAGAGCTGTTCTCAAGTATTCAGCCTTTATTAGAGATGATCCCAAAATAATGTCCACATGAGGGCCTCAACCCCAGCCATCTTTGAGGGTTAGGCCAAAATCTTAGAACCTTAACTCTAATTCTCTTTTTCCCTCTCTCCTCCCCTCCCTCTTCCTTTCCCTGTTTTACACACATAATGCAATTTAGAATGCAAGTGAAGGAAAGTTGCTTGAATACAATCTAACTTATGTTTAAAAATTATTCAAAGTCCTTGGTATTATAACTGTTATTACTAAAATAAAATTTTGCGTTGCACTTGACAATTTAGGGCAAAGCACAGTTGCCTCAGACATCCAGGTTGAGAATTTATCCAACTGACAAGCTTTGGAAGATTCCATGGGCTGCATTCTTGTGTGGATAAGAGTATTAACCTCTTTTTAACTGGTAAATAGCTTGTGAAGAAAAATTCTCAAGGCAGTCAAAACAAGCCATTATCGCAGATTTTATTTCCTATTGTAGTCCGGCTCCTCTTATTGCAAGGATGCACGCAAGTTACCTTAAATAACCTTCACCTTGCTGAATCAAATAACTCAAATATTATGTTAGATCATATCTCAAAGAAGAATGTCTGTTGCTGCATATTTAAATGTGTCTGGGGCCAGGCACGGTGGCTCACGCCTATAATCCTAGCACTCTAGGAGGCTGAGGCAGGAGGATTGCTTGAGCTCAGGAGTTTGAGACCAACCTGAGCAAAAGTGAGACCCTGTGTCTAATAAAAATAGAAAAATTAGCCGGGTGTCATGGTGCGTGCCTGTAATCTCAGCTACTCAGGAGGCTGAGGCAGGAGGATCACTTGAGCCCAGGAGTTTGAGGTTGCTGTGAGCTAGGCTGACACCACAGCACTCTACTTAGACCAA
>CAUYRT010066477.1:0-26322 GCA_963574885.1 Lepilemur ruficaudatus
GCAGATCTAGAAAAAATAATTCTATGCTTCATTTGTAATAAAAACAGAGCCCAAATAGCCAAAGCGATCTTAAGCAAAAGAACAAATCTGGAGCATCATATTTCCTGACTTCAAATTATCCTACAAGGCTACAGTAACCAAAACAGCACCGTACTGACATAAAAGCAGAGACACAGACCACAGGAAGAGAACAGAGAACCCAGAAATAAAAGCATCCACCTGCAACCAACTGGTCTTTGACAAAGCAGACAGCAACACACGCTGGCAACGGAAACTGTATTCAGTGAATGGCGCCGGGGAACGGGACGGCCATGTGCAGAAGAACGAAACAGGACCCCTATCTCTTGCCATAGACACAGATTCGTTCAAAGTGTCTGAAAGACTTAAATGTAAAAGCATGAAACCATAAAAATTCTAGAAGAAAACACAGGAAAAACTCTTCTAGACATCGGCCTACGCAAAGAATTTATGACTGAGATCCCAAAGGCAAAAACGGCAATGACAAAATTTTAATGGGATTTAATTAAATTAACAAGCTTCTGCACAGCAAAGGAAATAATCAACAGAGTAAACAGACAACCTACAGAATGGGGGGAAGTATTTGCAAACGGCACATCCCGTGCAGGGCTATGTACACAAAGAACTCAAGCAAATTGGCAAGAAAGAAAACATCAGAAAGTGGACAAGAGACAAGAGCAGAAGTTTTTCGAAAGAAGACACACAAATGGCCAAGAAATGTATGAAAAAATGCTCAATGTCACTACTCCTCAGGGAAACGCAAATTAAAACCACAATGAGATACCGCCTTACCCCTGTCAGAATGGCCTTTATTAAAAAGTCAAAAAACAATGGATGCCGGCTGGTGTGGATTCAGACGGAAAGGGACACTTACACACTGCTGGTGGGACTGCAAATTAGTACAAACTCTATGGAAGACGGTATGGAGATTCCTCAAAGAAATAAGTGTAGACCTAACATCCGACCCAGCCATCCCACTACTGGGTATCCACCCAAAGACACCTGCTCTTCAATGTTTACTGCAGCACAATTCACAGTTGCAAAGACGTGGACTCAACCTAAGTGCCCATCAACTCATGAGTGGATTAAGGAAACGTGGTGTATACCATGGAGCGTCACTCAGCCTTAAAACAAAATGAAATGATGCCTTTTACGGCAACGTGGATGGAAATGGAGACCATTAGCCTAAGTGAAGTATCCCAGGAACGGAAAACAAAACACTACACACTCTCACTAGCAAGTGGGAGCTAACTGATGGGCACACACAGGCACAAAGGGACATAAAGGACATCGCAAACCAGGAAGGGGGAGGGGGAGGACTTACTGTCAGACACAGTGAACACTGTTACGGCGACGGGCACACCACAGCCCCGCCTTAAGCATTACATGAGGCACCATGTGACAGAAACCTTTGTACCTCCTTAATATCTTGAAATTCAAAAAGACAGGTCAGTGGTTGCCACAGGCTAGGGTTTGGACGAGGGACTGACCACAGGGCACCGAAGGGAACTGTGGGTGACATAGACAGTTGTCTGTGCCTCCACTGGCCCGATGGTGACATGACTATGTACAGTTTTCCAAAATCCATAAAACTGTACAGAAGGTGAGATTTGCCGTATGTAAAATACGCCCCGACAGCTCCGGGGAAACAGCAACGTGAGCAAACGCCCACCTTGCCGATCACCTCCCTGCCCGCTCCAAGGTCTGGGACCCTGGGCAGCCGCTGCAGCTCAGAGGGGGCAGGAGCCAAAGACTGGGGGCTCCAGGGCCTGAGAACCGTGCTCCCTCCCGTCTGCACCCTTGGGTGGCGTTGTCCTCCTCAGCACCTGGGAGCCTGCGCTTCCCCTGCAGAACGGGGGTCAGTCCAGTGTTCCAGCAGGTGGCTCAGGTGCGGCACGTGGGAGGCGCTGGCTTTTTCTGTTCTGGGGGTGGGGCAGTTCCAGTTTCCCGGGGCCACTGCGACTGAGTACCACAGCCTGGGCGGCTTAAACACCAGACACGCAGCGTCTCACGGTTCTGGGGACTAGGAGTCCAAGATCAAGGCCTGGGCAGGGGCTGCTCCTTCTGGGGGGCTGCGAGGGGGAATCTGTTCTAGGCGGTTTTCCAGCTTCTGGGGGCTGCTGGCGATCCTTGGTGTCCCTAGGCTTGGACATGTCACCCCATGTCTGCTTCATGTGGCGTTCTCTCTGTGTGTGCCTGTCTCTGGGTCCAAATGTCCACTTTCTATGGCGACCCTCATCATGTAGGGGCAGCCCAGCCTCCCCCAGTATGAACTCATCTAACCACTTACATCTTCAAGGACCCAATTTCCACACAAGGTCATGTTCTGAGGTCTTGGCGGTTAGGACTTCAACATGCAAATCTGCTGGGGACTCGGCTCAGCCCCCACCAAGGACCTGGCCCCAAATGAAGGAGGATCCCTCAGCTGTGACAGGGAACTTCTTAGATAGGAAGTGAGGGCAGCAAAGTCACAAATCATCAGGTCTCTGCAACCCGGCAGCTCCTGACACAGCAGCGCACGAGAAACAGCCCCAGGACGCCGCAGGGAGGGCTCCCTACACAAGGCCGACCGCCGGGGCCCTGCTCCCCACTCCTGCAAACCTTGCTGGACTCTGTCGCAAACCGTGGCCATGGCTGAGCAGAGCCTGCCTGCAGGTAACGCCCACCCCAGGCCACCACCTCCCTGCCTGGGCTCTGCAACGCCCACCTGAGCACACGAGTGGGGCCCTGGGGTGCAGGGTGCAGCTGGCAGGGCCCCAGGGCCTGGGGACGCTGGTGTCCCGCACGCCCCAGCGGGACAGCCTCTGGGGCTGCTACGCTAACCCCAGCCCCCTGAAAGGCGGCTCTGTGATGTTTAATTGAATGTTTTCAAAGTTCTTACACGAGCCCAGAGGCAACGTGCTCCCAGAGCTCGTGGTTTTACAAATTGGAGAAAAAAATAAAATAAATGCAAAGTCTTTCCATTTCCTCCCTCTCCTCATTACCCTTCCTGACGAGGATGACAGTGTGCCGTGCTGGAGAAAGCCCGTGACTGTCCGTGAGGCCCCAGAGGCGCCTGGTCCCTTCCAGAGGCCCCATCACTTCCAGCAAGAGAACCTGGACTCAGCGGGTTGCGTCACCTGCCCTGAACCTCAAGGCCCCCTGACCACGCCGTCCCTGCGTCCCTCACCTTGGCAAAGGCTGCACCGGCCTATGTCCATAGTTCGTCATCCACGCCCCTTCGATGGAGGGGCTGAAACAAGCAGGAGGCAGGACAGGTCCACAGGCCTGGCCACGCGTGGGTGTCACAGCATCACAACCGCCACACCTCTGCACCCCAGGGTGCAAACACACACACACACACCACACACACCCCATCCCTCAACCCCATCCCCTCGCACTCGCCCCCAGACACCCCGCCCTGCAGCCTCCGTGACCCACACACAGGGCACAACACTGCCTGCCCTGCTCTCCCCGAGCCTCCCGAGATGACTGAGGCCGCTCTGGCTGCTAGAGCACAGTGGCGTGGACTGGGGCTTATTATAAGCAACAGAACTTCACTGCTCACTGTTCCGGGGCTGGACGTCCAAGGTCAAGGCGCCAGAAAATTCAGTGTCTGGTGAGGACCCGCTTTCTGGTTCACAGACTGTGGCTTCTGGCTGTGCCCTCGCGTGGTGGAGGGATGAAGGACCTCCAGGGGCCACTTTTAGAAGGACACTGATCCCATGCATGAGTCTCCACCCTCCTGACCTGATCACCCCCAAACATCCTACTTCCTGATACCATTACGTCGGGGATGGGGGCTTCAACCTACAGACGTTGAGGGGAACACAAATACTCAGCCTGTGGCGATGCCGGAACCTCGACCTGATGAACCCCCACTGCTCTTGAAGCCCGGTTTGAACATCCTCAGCACAGGAGCATCCTTCCTCCCCCAGCAGGGTCGATGGGTCTTCCTGCACGTTCTCCATTACCCCCCAACCACGGGGGACCCTCCCACTGAGCCACGAGCTCCTCCACCACTGGGCTGCGGCCTCATTTGCTGCGACACACCCGGGTGCGAAGCTCGGCATCTGCCCCATGCCACGCTCAGGTGCTGTCTGTGAACGAGCGTGCAGCCCTTGCAGAGAACGCACCCAACAGCATCGCGCGGCGTGGCCCACACACGCCGTCTTTGCTTCGTCAAAAGGCCTTCCCGACATGCCGCAACTCCTGGCATGGGGGGGAAGGGTCCGGGCTCCCAGGGAACTGGCGCGGAGGTGGATTAGCGAGGTCGGCTCAGCCGGAGCACAGCGGAGGGGAAGCATTAGGTCGCGGACGTGCCATCCGGGTCCAGGCTGACGCCACACTTGCTCTGAAGGGTGGCTGATGAGACAGAGGATGCGAGGGGTCAGCGGCAGCTGGGAGGCTGCCAGGGAGACCCACCTCCAAGTCCCCAAGCCAGTGGCCTCATAACCTCACTAGACCCCCGACCGAGAGGAAGTAGCTCTTCTCTCTGGAGCCGGGGACCGCATCTCCAGACTCACGGCAACCACCTGCAGTGAGGCAGTGCGGCTCTTCTCCCGGACTCCCAGAACTCTGATTACCTGTCCTGTTGGCCAAAATATTTGACGTCCGCCTGCCTTTTCCAAGCCCCGAGGACGTGAGCGAGGACAGGGCTTACGGCTGAGAAGCTGGAGGTTGTGTCCATTGCGGATGTCATCGCAAAGACCGCGGTGACGTCTTGAAGAGGATCCCAGCCCGTTTGAACTACCGGTGATGCTGTTCGTGGCTTGTGCCTTTAAGCAGTGAGAAAGACAAATCCCGGCCCTGATTTTCTGCGTCTCGGTGGTGTTTTATTTATGTCGCGAGCATACGGTGTTTATGCATTTGGTGCTGCCCCTTTCTGCTCCACACAGCACTCCTGGAGTCCTGCTGGCAGGCAGGTGACACCGCATGAATATTTTATCGGGACTCGTGTGGGGGTAAGGAGCGCCAGGCCCTTGCAGGCTCTGACAAAGTGGACTGGATCCCGGACGAAGGAGGGGACGCACTGCTCCACTGTTCTCCTCTTGGACAAATAAAAGCGCTCCTGTGAACCGAGTGCTTTGTTAGAACACAGGGAGAAAATGAGCTCCTTTCACCTGTCACAGCCGGCGATGAAGTGCCCCCTCGGGTCTCCTCTGCAGAGTCCCACGAGGAGCCTCTGCCTCCAACCCCGTTCTCTCGTGGGCACGAGGCCAGAACAGCCGAGAATCGAAGGAGCAGGGAATGGGATTTCAGTAGGGAAAAAAAAATGTCCTTTACTAGAAAAGATAGACAAAAACACACAAATGGGCACGAATACAGCGCATCAGATGTACGTGGGCCACGAGGAAAAATAAAACGGTGTCAGTGACCAGGGAGGGACAAGTTAACCACCCCTCCGACTGGCTGTCCTGATGGATTCAACAGTGGGGATGCCTCTGATCAAAAAGTCTTCCTTACTGGAACGAGAGTCCACCCTGCTCTGACCACCTCCCCTTGGCGCTAGCCTCGCTACAGAGGATAGATTTTCTCCTCCCACGTGCCAGGTAGCCGGTGTCTGATCAGGTCCTCACTGAGCCTTCTCTGTCCTACATTAGGGGCTTCAGGTTCCTGGTTCTCGGCCTCCCCCCGACCCCACCAAGATTCAGGGTACACTTGCTGGATGCCTCCTGGGGGTCAAACTCGTGTGAAGAGCCCACCTTACGAATGCGAGTGAGACCACGACCTGGATTTGGGTTGCTCCCAGGCTCCGGGAGGGGAGAAATCACGACCATGTGATGTACAGTGGGGGGGGGGTGTAGGTGTCCCACGTGCTCCACCCAAGACCTCCTCCCTGCAGTCAGCCACTCTCACTCATCCTGCCCAGCGCTGGGTCCAGAGGGGCTTTTCCGGAACATGAGCCATTAGACCAACAGCTCTTCAGGGGGCTGGGGGCAGCTATTAGCAAATTATGACAAGTGCACTTTCTGATAGTTTGTCCATAAGCCTTTAAAGTCATCTTGACAAATTCTGCACAATAAAACTAAAAGTGCTTTTCATATAATGTGGAGTTAAAAGGTGCATTGCCAAGCTGCGTGTATACAGTGGTGTGCGGATGTGACTCTGTGCCCGGCCCGCCTGGCACCGACAGCACCATGGAGACCCCCAGGAGCCCCGGCTGCAAATCCACTTCTTCAGCTGGGAAGACCCGGGTTTTCCCCCAAAGGTGAAGCTACTGGAAAGTCAAGCACTGAGCGGGTCTGGGGGGTGCCTAGCCCTGCACCTGGCTGCCACTGGTAAACCCATCAGGCTGTCGCTGGGCTGGCTGGGCTGGGAAGACTCAGGAGTGTCACACGAGGGAGGAGAAGGCCGTGACAGGGACAGTGCACGCAGGAAGGGGCCTCTGCTGCTGGTCCCCGTGTCTTCTGGTGGTCAAGGCCACCTTCAGGTGGGAACCCCATCCTGCAACCCTGAAGCTGCAGGTGTCTTCCTGAGAGTCAGCCCATGCGTCCCTGCAGGGCTGACCATGGGGCACGGTGTCCTCACACGCCAAGCTGCCTCTGCCCCCGAGGTCCAGAGAGAACCAGGCCCCAGATCTGGGCGGGGCTGCCAACACCCCTGGCCCACAGGTAGCAGAACCGGACCCACAGTGAGGCATGAGATCATCCAGGATCCACCCCCAGGTTGGTCACCAGGGGGAGAGGAAGTGCTAGAGCAGGCCAGAGCAATTTCACTCCCGCCGCTGGAGGTGCTGTGGACCGGGCCTGGCGACCGGCTGGCAACCCGGCCTGGCCCGCGGGAGGGTGGGGAGGGCGCCCGGTTCCCAGGCCGGCTGGACGCTGGGCTCCTGCTCCTCGGGCCTCCTGCCCGGGGCCGGGCGCCCAGAGATTATCCTGCCTGCAAAGGGCCTCGCGGGGGTTGTGGTTTTGGCAATTACTGAAAGGAAAGCCTGGTTATTATTCATGTCGTGTGTTGAGAAATCTCTATAAAGTTTTACAGCCGCAAATGTAAAAGGGGGTTTTATTGGTTTAACATTCTTCCCGACTCCCCTGTCCCCACGGCGCGGCCCTTTGTCTCCGCCGACTAGGAGCGGGGGGGTCTCACGGCAGCCGCAGGCCCGGCCTGGGCTCTTGTCCCCGCTCCGCTTTGGCCACTGGGGACAGCAGTGTCCCAGCTGCCTTTACTCGCTTGCAAACGGTTCCGAGGGCTTGTACCGGGCTGGACGCCACGCAGGTGTGAGACCAACAGAGGTGCGCGGCACAGACACTCACTTTCAGGAGGGAAAGAGGAGAGGAGAGGTGAGAGAACAAGAAATGCGACTATAGGGACAGGCCTGCCCCACGCAGTGGTCACACAGTCCCCGCCCGAGCGGGAGCATCCTCACTTCATGCCCTCCTCACATCTGTCGTGGATTTGAGCACATTTTCATGATTTCACAGCATTCCTAGATGAGGTGGGTGGTCCCGACAGGGCGATTCAGCAGGAGAAAGGTAGAGAGAGGCGGGGCTGGTGGGGACGGTGACACATTGCCCAGGGAGGCAGCAGGACAGGGCTCCCTGCCCGCGGAGGGCTATGGGAGCAAAGCACCCGGCTGTCGGCAGAGGGGAGCCCACCTGGGGTGTGAGTGTCCTGTCTGAGAGGCAGGGAGGCCACGGGGTGAGAGCAGGGTCCTGGGGTGAGCGCAGGGGAAGGGCAGCCTGGGCTCATGGGCCAAGGAGGGGCTCGGGCTTATTTGGGGAATGTGGGAAGTGTCTGAGGTCTGGAGTGGGGTGAGCAGCGCCACCCCCCTTTTCTCCCTAAGGATCTCCGTGGCTGCTGGCCAGGACAGCGAGCAAGTGGGATGACAGGAGCCACAGGGACAGCCACGCAGAGGCCACTGCAGGGCTGGTTGGGGCCCTGCTGCTCCGGAAGGCAGCGGGGAGGTGGGAGGTGCTCAGGAAGGGGTGGGCGAGGGGCAGGCGAACCGACCCCGCCATTCAGGGGCTGGCTGTTGAGATCAACCTCACCACCCTCAGCTCGAGGCTTCCTCTCCACGTGCGCACCTGCAATACACCTGCCGACCCCGTCTGGTGGGCCTTGGAGAGAGTTCTTGAACTCATCCACTTCCTACCATACCCACTAAGTCACATACACGCAGTCCAGACAGGTGCTGCGGCCTTTAGTTAGGGCTGGCGCTTGGCTCAGCGGAGGAATCGCACCTAGAGGAAGCTTCAACAACCACTCTGTTGTCAGCCAGTGCAGGACACATGTGCTCGTTATGTCCCAGTCTGTCCTGACCCCTCCATCGGGCCAGGGAGGAATGAGGGTGGAAGGCACCGCACCGTCTAGGAACCCGGCACTGGTCCCCAGCCTCTCCCTCCTCCTCCTAGAGGGCTGGCGTAATTCTATTCCGTGCCTTTTAAATTACATCCAGGGAATTCTGGTTTCGTCTCCAACACAAAAAGAACTTAGAGGTCATCATTCCCGAGTTCACAACAAGGAAAAGCACTGAGCACGGTGAAAATCATCAACGTCACTCTGTCTGTCAGAGCACCGAGGTCCAGGGCAAGCTCTCACCCGGACACCCACAGAGACAGACAGGCAGACACAGAAAAGCACCGCTGAGATTAGCTTGCGGGGTGCGTAAGCCACCAGAGCCAGGAGCTTGTGGGACACTTGACTGGTGACCGATGCATTGCTGGGGACCAAACGTGAACTCGCTGCAGAGTTAAAAACTCCCAGGCACCCAGGACTTCATGGAGTTCACCTCTTGGAGCCCTGTGGGTCTCTGTGCGAAGATCGGAAGATGGTGGAAAAATGACGCCATGCATCGGAGAAGCAAAGGAGGAAAGTAACCACTTTGCAATGTGCCCAGAGGGTTCTGTTCTCAGTAACAGAAGCCGGACTCCAAGGGAGACTATTCTACCAGAGCAAAAACCTATTTTATCTGACCTCAAGCTTTGCAGTCTCACTAAGGGAAGGATGAAAAGGCTATACTTAGGCCCACGAAAAACTGAAATTTAATCGTAATATTGTAGAACACTTCTGTCCACCAACAGGGTTCCAAGTAACAGCAGGATATTACAACTGAGAGAGTTGCAAAAAAACTGACTCTGTTTAAGCAGGAGTCCCTAGGTAAGCCCGAAGACAACAGGAGAAGAGCAACCAAGGAACCTAAGGCATCTAGCATATCAGCGGACACGAGACACGGTACAGGCTCTTGGCAGATTAACATGAAATCTGCTAAAGGTGTAGAAACTGCAGTTCCTATTGGCAGATACATCATTTCCAGCTTTAAACAAAAAAACTGCAAGGCATGCAACAGGCATGGAAAACACAGTGCGGAGAGACAAAGCACCAGAACCAACTCAGCACAGCACAGATGCTGGATTATCATATGAGGATTTAGAATGACGACGTTGGATATGATAAGGGCCCCGTGGCAGAAGTATGCGTGTGCAAGGACAGCCGGGAATCTAAGCAGAGGTGAAAACTCCAAGAAATACTGAAAAGGCAATGACAAAAATCAAAGGCACTTTCACAGAAGTGAAGAAATGTCTTCGATGGACTATTTCAACAGATTAGACCTGGTCAAAGAAAGGATTCATGATGTGGAAGATGTGTCAGTAAACACTTCGCAAACTCAAACACACAGAGAAAAACGTGTGAACGAAACAGGACAGAATATCCGAGAACTGTGGCACAATCACAAAAGGAGCTGCCTGTGTGTGATGGGAATAACAGAAAGATAACAAAGAGAGAGATTAGAGAATAAGAAAAATTTGAAATAGGTGTGGCTGAGAAATTTCCAAAAGTAATGACAGACAGCAAACCACAGATCCAGGAAGCTCAGAGAACAGCAAACAGGATAAATACCAAAAATGTGCACCTAGACTTATTGCCTTCAAATGTCAGGAAACCAAAGACAAGGTCTTTAAATAAAACTGGGGGTGGGGAAGAGTGAACTAACAAAGGACAACCTCGCCCACAGAGGAGCAGGGTGAGCCCTGCATCAGACTCCTCAACAAAGACAATGTGAGCAAGAAGAGATTGCAGAGAAATATTTAAAACCTTGAAAGCAAAACCCACCAATGCAGATTTCTGCATCTAGCACAAATATCCTTCCAAAGTAAAGAAGAATTATTTTTCAGACAAACAAAAACCGAGGGAGTTTGTCAACCATAGACGTACCCTTTAATAAATGGTAAAAGACATTCTTCGGAGAGAAAGAAAATTATATAGATCTGAAACTCAGATCTGCAGAAAGAAATGAAGAGTATCCGAGAAAGAATAAAGATGAAATAAAATCTTTTTGTATTTTCTTATTCTTAGTCTGTTTAATAGATAACTATCAAAAGCGATGATGGCAGCAGGGCTGGGGGGGATCGCGGCATGCGGATAATTAGAACGGCTGCGGCAGTGTCGTAAGGAACGGGGGGAGGGATCTGGAACACTCTGTGCCAGGAGCCCACACTTAACCCATGAAGTGACACCGTGTCCTTTGCAGGTGGACTTGGATTAGTAGTAAATGTGTATCGAGAAACCACTATTATTTTAGAAAAGAAATATGATTGAAATTCTAACAAAAGACAGAAAATGAGGTAATAGAAAATGCTCAATTAAAACCAGAAAAGGCAGAACAAGAGGGAAAGATTAAAAACAGAAACAAAAGACAAGTGTAATGAATAGAAACTGTCACAAGCACGGTAGATGTAAGCGTAGTGATATCAACTTTCACTTTAACGGTGGGTGGTCTGACTCCACTGATTATAAATCAGACACTGTCAGAGTGGATTAAAAAAAAAATAAGACCCAACTGTATGTTATCTACAAGAAACCAACGTTAACAATAAAGACACAGATACATGAAAAGTAGAGGGATGGAGAGAACTAGACCACGCTAATGCCTGTGGAAAGACGGCCTGTGTGGCTATATTTGGGCAAAGCAGATGTAAGAATAGGAAAAAATAGCAAGAATAAAGAGAGATGTTATGTCATGATAAAAGGGCCAGTTCTCTCCAAATACATAAAAATCTTTAATGTGATTACACCTAACAACGGAGCATCAAATACGATGGGAAAAGCTCATAGAACTGCAAGGAGAAACCGGCAAACCCACGATCAAAGCTGGAGACTTCAGCACCCCCCTACCAGTAACTGGCAGACCCAGCAGGCACAAGGCACAAGGACGTAGCTGAACTGAACAGCAGCATCGATCAACTGGGTCTAATTGACATTTATAGAGCACTGCACCCACCAAGAGCCAAACACACGTTCTTCTCAGGCTCACAGGGGACATTAACCAAGATAGACATTCTGGGCCGTAAAATGCACCTTATCAAATTTGAAAGAATGTAAATCATAGAAAGTGTGGACCACAATGGAATTAAACCTGAAATCAATAACAAAGCTTGCTGGAAAATCTCAAAATATTTGGAGATTGAACATCACACTGCTAAATAACACGTGTCAAAGAAATCTCAAGAGAAATTTTAAAATGTTTTGAAGAAAATGAAAATGCAACTTATCAAAGCTTGTGAGCTGGAACGAAGGCAGTGCTTAGAGGGAAATTTATAGCACTGAATGCACATTAGAAAAGACGGTCTCAAACAATAATCTATGTTTTCACCTTGGGAAGCTCTAAAAAGAAGAATAAATTAAAGTAAGCAGAAGAAAAGACTAATAAAATTAGTGTAGAAATCAATAAAATTTCAAATAGAAAATCAATAGAGAAAAAAATCAATGACACTAAAAGCTGGTTCTTTGAAAAGATCAATAAAAGTGATAAACCTCTAGCCAGGCTAACCCAGAAATAAAGACAGGCAAATTGGCAATATCAGAGATGAAAGAAAGGTCATTACTACTGATCCCATGGACATTAAAAAAGTAACAAAGGAATATTATGAGCAACTCTGTGCCCACCACTAGATGTCAGACCTAGTTCTTTACCACTCCTCTTCACTAGAGTAGTGAAAGTCCTAGTTAGTGCAATAAGACATGAAAAAATAAAAAAAAAAGAAAGAAAGAAAGGTGACCAGATTGGGAAAGAAGAAATAAAATGGTCCTTATTTACAAGTGACACTATTGTCTACACAGAAAATTCTGAATAAACACACACACAGGCATATACACACACCCCTCTCAGAACTTATAAACAGTAAAACAAAGTTGTAGGTTCCAAGGTCAATATACAAAAGGCAACTGCTTTCATGTACATGCTATCTACCAGTAATGACTAGCTACAATTTGAAATTAAAAACAGCATTTACATTAGCACCCCAAAATAAATACTTAGGTATAAATCTAACAACATTTGTATAGGATGCATGTGAGGATAAAAACTTCTTGTAAAAAAAAATCCAGGAGACCAAAGTAAATAGAGATATGTTCCATCTTCAGGGATAGGAGGTCTCGATATTGTTCACGTGTCAATCTTTCTCACCTTCGTGTATAAATTCAATGCAGTGCCCCTCAAAATTCTAGCATGTTACTTTGTGGATAGCTACAGAGTCTCTATTTTATATGGAAATGCAAAAACCCAGAATAGTTAACAGGATACTGAAGAAGATACAGCTGGAGGACGGACAACACCCAACTCCAAGACACGCTATAAAGCTTCAGCAGCCCTGAGAGCATTAGAGAAATGGAAGACAAATAGCTCGGTGGAGCAGGATGGGAAGCCCAGAAATACCCCACACCAATGCAGGCACTGACCTTTGACAAGGAAGCAAAAGCACGTCGAAGATGAATGACTGGAGCAACTAGACACCGACATGCAGAAGAAAGAAACAGAATGTAGACTCAGACCTCACATCATTCACCGAAACTAACTCAGAGTGCATCGCAGATCTGAGTGCAGAACACAAAACTACAAGCCTTCTAGAAGACACTATGGGAGAAAATCCAGATGACGCTGGGCTTGGAGATGGCTTTCTAGATACAATGCCAAAGGTACAATCCATGAAAGAAAAATTGGTGTGTTGGATTTCCTTGAAATTTGAAACTTCTTCTCTGAAAAAGACACTGTTAAGAGAAAGAGAAGTCAGGCTGCAGACTGGGAAACAATTGTTGCAAAATACATATCTGATACAGGACTTGTGTCTTAAATATACAAAGAAACTGTTACACTCAATTTCTCAAAACTGTTAGACTCGACAATAAGAAAACAAGCCCAATTTAAAAAATGAACAAAAGATTTGAACAGATGTCTCACCACGGGAGATATACAAATGGCAAGTAAGCGTATTGCAAAGATGCTCAGTATCCCATGTAATCAGGGAATTGCAGATTAAAACAACAATGAATACTACTACCTATCGATCAGAATGGCCAAAATCCAAACCGACAATAATAAGTGCTGACGAGGGTGTGGAGTAAGAGGAACCCTCGTTAACTGCTGGTGAAATGCAACCTGGTACAGCCGCTTTGGAGGACAGCTGGCAGTCCTTACCCAGGTTCACACACATTAAACACACTCTCACCATACAACTGGTAATTGCATCTTAGAAAAACAAACCCTCACGTGACCATCTATAGCAGTTTTATACATAATTGCCCCAAACTGGAAGCAACTACGGCGTCTCCAGGTAAAGGGACTTTTCTTATAGAGAAACTGCACGGAATGATACAGTGTTGGTGGGGACGTGTCCTTACGCATCTGTTAAAACCCAGAGGCACTTACATGCAGCACAGAGTGAACCTGAATGTAAACTAAGGATTCGGTCAATAACAATTTGTCAATATTGGCTCATTAACTGTAACAAGCATAGCACACTAATGCAGGGCGTTACTAACAGAGACGTACAGGGTGCAGCACATGTGGAGACACTGTACTGTCTGGTATTTCTGTAAATCTAAAAAATTAAGTCCATTAATTAAAAATATATATACTTAGAAACTGCGTCAGCTTTACAGAGATGAAATGATTAGACAGACACAGCCGCTGCCTGAACGACTCCCTGTCTGGGAGGAGAGACAGCAGCTCACGTCAGCAGCTGCAGGCGGTGTGAGCAGACCTCTAAGGAGGCAGAGGAAGAGGGAGTGCCCGGGACAGAACACAGCTTCAGGGAGGAAAGGAGGCCAGAGACAGACTTCTGTGAACAGCAAAGTGCTACAAAAATACAAATCAGCTGTCATTGTTGGGGTTGTCACTGCTCCTGTGACGACATCTCATTTACCGGATTTCGATGGGAACGTTGCTCAGCTTTGCGGCTTTATATATCCTCCCTTCGAGAGCTCAGGAAAGCAGGAAATCCGGATTTTATTTTAAGCGTTGTGGAGAGCCATTGGGTAATGATAACCAGGCAACTTTAAAATATCATCTGGCTGCTCTCTGGTCAAAGAATTGAGGGAGAAAGAGGGGTAGGAAATTTGAAGGCCAAATCTGTGGCGCGGGGGTGATGGTGATGGTGCTAAGGTTGTTGCAACCGAGACGGAGGGGGTGAGAGACTCAGGATGTCCTGGAGCAAAGTCAACCTGCTGCATCGACAGACCACGTGGGCCATCGAGGCACACACAGTTAGTGACGACTCCCAGATGTTCGGCCCGAGCAGCTGGTAAAAGATTAGATGTTTACTAATCTGAGGAAGCCCAGTATTTAGAAAAAGTTAGCATGGGTTAACAAAAATCAAAGTTTTATTTTGTCCACATGAAGCTTGAGGTGTGTATTTTACATGTATGTGGAGTTGTTATCTCGGCTGCTTGGTACAGAATTGTCACTAAGATCCTGACACTCACCTGCAGGATTATGGAACACCCCAGATAATATCACCAAAGGAACAGGGCTCCGAGGTAATGCCAGTGGATTGTAGCAGAAAGAGCTGCATGGGACAGACTCTCCGTAAGGAGGAGTATTTAGGGAAACCCTAAGACAACAGGGGAGATAAACATAAGACATTCTCTGAAGAGGCTACCTAGGCAAGCCAGAAGCCTAGGAAAGACACGCAAACAGGACGCTAGAGGAACCGGAAACCTCTAACACCTACAGCTAAGCAAACAGGAAATAGAGTCTAACTCTTAGCCAGTTAACATGAATCCTGAAATTAAAGGCCAAAGTACCTCAATTACTATGATTTAATCCAATCTGTGTAACTTTCAACAACAAAAAAAAATTACAAGGCATGTCAAAGACAATAAAAATACAGTTTGAAGAAACAAAATGGTCATGAGACATAGATTCAGATATGACAAAAAGTTGGAAATATCAGGTAGGGAATTTAAATAACCGTAATCAATGTCATATAGGCTCTGATAAAAACTAGACAACGTGCAAAAACAAATGGGTAGTGTAAGAAGGGAGATGGAAACTTAAAAATTAAAAGGGCATGCTGGAAATAAAAAATACAATATAGAAATAAAGAATATTTTTGGTGGGCTCGTTGGTAGACACAGTTGAAAAAAGCATCATCAAACTTGAATAGAGGTCAACAGAAACTTCTCAAACTAAAATGTAGAGATATAATAAGACTGGGTGGGGGAGAGAGGGATACCAACAAACTGAGGAACAGTATCCAAAGACACCACATATGCATAAATGGAATCCAAGAAAGAGAAGAAAGAGAGAAGGAACCAGAAGAAATATTTGAAGTAATAATGGCCAAGAACATTCCAAAATACGTGGCGGACACCAAATCACGTGCTGTGGGCTGAATTTTGTTTCCTCAACAGTTATCTTTTGCAGCCGTAATTGTGACTGTATTTGGAGGTGGGGCTTTAAAGAGATGACGAAGATGCAAAGAGACTGTTAGGTGGGTCCTAACCCCATCTGACTGGTGTCCCGTAAGCAGAGGAAATTCGGACACACCAAGAGAGACGCCACGGGCACAGGTGCACAAAATGATGGACATGAAGAGGTGGAAAGACAGTGGCCATCTGCAAGCCCAGGACAGAGATGTCACAGGAAACCAAGCCCGGCCGCTCCTCTTGAACTTCCAGACCCTAGAGCTGTGATAAGATGAAGTTCTGTCTTTCCGGGGCCCTGTCTGGGTGGCTCTGTCGTGGCAGCCCAAGCAGACTGAAACAGAACAGAAACCAGCGAGCAAGATATTCTAAGGGGAACTTAAAAACAAACCAGGAACAGCCACAATAACAACACCTGCAGAAAAAAAGACAATGTTGACAGCACCTGGGGGCAGAGCAAGTCAGGTATCGAGGGAGAGGTCAAGAATTATAGGAAACTTCCCGTCAGAAGAAGAAAAGAGTGGGGTGAAATTTTTAAAGTGGTGAAAGGAAAAAAAAAAAAAAAACGCAACCACTATCCAGCAAATTTATCCCCCAAAAGCGCGTGAGAAAACCTTCTAGAACAAACACGACGGGGATTCACGAGGACAGACCTGATGTTCAAGGAGCGTTTGAGGAAATAGTCCGGAGAAAAGGAACATGGTGGGAGTCACAGCATTGGGTCTCCATGAAGGAAGGACGTGCCAGGAGAAATAAATGAAGACTTAATAAAGGCTCATACTTTTATTCTTAATTTATCTAAAAGGTAACTTCTTGCTTGAAATAATAGTAACAATGTATCGGGCGAGTATAGTTTACGGACACATTGCCACACGTGGTGGGACGTTGGAATCTGGACATTACCACACTGCGTGGGAGGCAGCCCGTGTCACTGGAAGGTGAATTTCAAACATTTGACAATCTGTTTTCAAACTCTAGGAAGACCTTTAGAAAGATTATCATTGACATGCTAAGTAAGGAGATGAAATTAAGTTATATAAAATGCTCGGTTAAAACCAGAAAAGGCGGAAAAAGCAAGAAAAGACAAAGAAAAAAGGACAAATGTAACAAGTAGAGAACATCGCACATGTGGTCCCTGTCACTCCAACTATATCGGAAGACGATTTTCCCACGGGCCAGCAGGGCAGTCAGGAGAGATGGTTTGGGGATGATTCTAGGGCATCACATTTATCGTGCAGTCAAATCTCTCTGCTAATAATGATAGTCTGCATTTGCAGCCACTCCCCAGAGCTAGCATCACCGCCTCAGCTCCACCTCGGATCATCAGCATTAGGTTATCACAAGGGGCACAACCTAGATCCCTCCCATGCACGGTTTACAGCAGGGTTCATGCTCCTGTGAGAATCTAACGCCGCCACTGATCTGACGGGAGGCAGAGCTCCTGCCGCGATACGAGAGATGGGGAGCAGCTGTGAATATGGATGAAGCTTCGCTCCTCAGCCTCCACTCACCTCCTGCCGTGCGGCCCGGTTCCTAACAGACCAAGGACCGGTACCAGCCCGCAGCCTGGGAGCTGGGGACCGCAGCCCTAAAAGCCCTGATCTGTACTCTTCAACACAGCCAAGGTCATCAAATACAAGGCGAGTCTGAAAAACCGTCAGAGCCAAGAGCAACCTAAGGGGACGTGATAACTGAACACAATCTGGGATCCTAGGACAGCAACAGAACAGGAGCTAACAACTGACACAGTCTGAAAACAGTATGGATTTCAGATCATAATACTGTACAGACGTTTACTCGTTAATTACGATAAATGTTCTACATTAACGTACGTTGTTAACAGTAGGGGCAGTGGGACGTGGCTTGTGTCCCATGTACAGTGGGGATGCTCTGCATCTTTTCAATTTTCCTGTGAGCCTAAAACTGCTCTAGATTTTTTTAAAACTTTATTTTACAAAAAATATAACAGTGCAATTTGTGGGATGCAGTGAGAGTGGTATTTAGAGGGAAATTCATAGGATCAAATGCAGACACCAGGAGAGAAGGAAGACTTAAGGTCCGTCAGCTATTCTTCAGTCTTCCGAAACTGGAGAAGGAAAAGCAACTGGAGCCCAAAACAAGCAGAAAATAAACAAATAACAAAAATTACAGCAGAAATCAACGAATTTTAAAAATTAGAAAACAACAGAGAAAATCAATGAAACCAAAAACAGGTTTTAAAAACGGGTCAATAGAATTGAAAACCTCTTGCCAGGCTAACCAAGAAAGTAAGGGAGGAGACGTAAATTGCTAACGCCAGGAGCGAGTTAGCAGCGGCCACGCAGGACCCCACAGGCACTAAAAAGACAATAAAGGAACCCGAGGAACAGCTAGCTCTGTGCCCACAAACCGGACAACTTCAATGAAACGGACCAATTCCCTGAAGGCCACAGACTCCCAGAACTCACATAAGGAGAAGCAGATAAACCGAATGGCTTCGTATCTATTAACGAAATTAAATCATGATTAATAACCTTCCAAGAAACACAGCACCGAGCCCAACACACTTTTAAGAAAGAAATGACACCAACCCTCCACGTTCCTGCCGGGAACTGGAAGCAGAGGGAACGGGTTCCAATTCACCCCGCACGACCCTAACAACAAACCGTTTAAAGACACTGAGCAAGGGAAACGACCCAGGAAAGCTTCTCACCGGCGAAGACGCAAATAACCTCACCAAAGACCAGCGAGTGGAATCCAACAACGGATAAAAAAAATGAATTAAACTCCACGACCACGTGGAACTTACTCAGTATGAATTCTGTTCCTTCTCCCGAATTCCTCACTTCCTCGTCGACTTTTTGAGCCTCTTAATAATTTGTGGCTTCTAATTTGCACGGTGGTTGTCTTCAGGGGGTCCTTAGAGCAAATTACTCAGCCTCCCGCAACCGGAAGCGGAGCTTTGAATTTCCGGCACATGATAAAGTGCCTGGTACTTAGCGGGTGCTCATTAAATTTTCAGTAAATGATTAAGTCAATGAGGAATGAAATAATACGTCCTTTTGAATGTGTCTGTGGTGATTGCAATACATAGATAAAGTTTTCTTACTTTGTCTCGTCTCTGAGCTCGTGAAACGTGGGACCAGTGTCCTCTCATTACCCTTAGTGGGTGCTGAGCCCTGAGCTCTGTCCTGAGTGGACACAGCTGCAGAAGATCTCCCCGGAGGACAGTCGGATTGAGAAAGGCTGCGCTCTCTTCCCACGGATGCTGTGCCCTGCACCTGGGGGACTGAGCCGAGTCGGGCTGACTATATTCAGACTATAGGGGGCTGAGCAGTAAGAAAGGGGCTGGGGAGAGAAGGGCATTAAATTACAACGAGCTCCAAGAGCTGAAGCGGGGACTCCAGGGAGAGTGTTTTGGAGGGAGCAGCGTGTGCCAAGGCCCTGAGGTGGAGGGAGCACAGCCTTCCAGAAGCGAAAGAAGGCTCCAGAGGCTGCAGGGAGAAGGGGAGGCCCCACGTGGGCAGGAGAAGCCAGTGGGGGCATCAGGAAGCCACGGGGTCCTAAAGGCCACGCTGGAGACCCAGGTGCTCGTCTAAGAGCAGGGCAAACCATGGAAGGAAACCCAACAGCGGGAAAAGCCGATGGGCTCCTACCCACAGAGGTGCCCATAGATGCCCGACGGTGGTTTCCACCAGAGTGGCGGCCGTGGGGAGGAGGGAAGGACGGAGGGTTTGTATTTATTTAGGAAATCAACAGGACATGGTGGTTATTGGATATTGGGGGGCAGGTGGAGAGAGGGAGGTGTCGAGAAAAAGTCCAAGGCTCACAGCCAGAGAACAGGAGGCAGTAAGCGAGCCGCAGCCTTAGGGGAAGGGACGGCCCGGACAAGAGATTCCGGGCAGAGACCAGATGCAGGAAGCCCCGCCTTGCGGGCGTGACCTGGTTCCCGGGCAAGCCCCCCCTGCCACTCTAGGACCTGCCGTGGAGGAGGATTCGAGGGTGGAGCCAGGAGAGCACGCAGTGGAAAGTGGAGACAGGGCCAGTGGGAGCTGGGTGGGTTGCCACACTGGGGGCCCTGGCACACCCCTGAGGCGTCCCCGGCTCACACTGGTGACTGCAAATGGATTTCCCTTGGAAGTGCCTGGGGCAGAGAGTGTCCTGCAGTCAGCGCCAGCCTGGGGAGCTTGCGGCCCCGGACCTGTCCTGGCGGGTGAGGGGGTGCCTCTGCTGTTCACGGGGGCAGCTCATACCCGCGGGGTGAGAGGCAGCCCCCCAGACCCGTGATGCAAGTGTCTGCAGTGTCTGCTCAGCCCTGCATGGGGCTGACACACGCTGGCAACGAGTCAAGCCCGGGCGGGCGGCATCCCCTCCTGGGAGACGGCCCCTCAGGGCAGCCAGCGGCCGGCTCCCACCTGCCAGCCTGCGTGGGGAGCCTGGCGGACAGAGCCGCCAACAGCCCACCTTGGTGTGGGCTCCATGCCATCAGCAGATGGGCCTGCCACAGACCGCCAAGAGCCCCGGTGTGTGGCAGGCAGGGGCGGGCTGGGAGGCGGCTCTCCCACCCAGGCCCGGAGCAGCCGTCTGTCCCGCCATTGGCCACGGGCAGGCTGGCTCCGGTGACCAGCTCTGTGTCGGCTGATGCTTCTGCCTGGGGGCCTCTCTTCCCCGCTTCAGGATTCCTCCCTGCAAGTGCCAAGGGCCCATGCAGGGCCTTCTGTGACCTCCTGGGCTCAGGCCAGAACCAGCAGACCCTGGGACATCTGTGGTCAGGATCACTCCTCCGTCCATCTGCTCGGAAAAGCAGCACTGGGCGTCCGCTCGGGGCGCTGGGCCGGCGCGAACACGACACCCATCCCCAGCCCTGCTCCCGGCCACGCAGCATCCACGCTATTGGAACACGTTTGTGAGGACGGAGGGCCTTTGGCGTGAACGACAGCACCCCAGGCCACCCCGCATAGCGCCCAACCCCCTCCAGCCGCCCGGCGTAGCAGCACCCTGGCTCTGCGGTCCCCTCGCGCTTACACGGGGCAGGTTTTGTCCTGCGCTTGTCCACGCCAGCGAACGGCCCGAGGCTGCACACGCTCCCCGCCGCACACCCAGACAGAAACGTCACCCCCCACACCGTCCTCTGCTGCACCCAGAGTGAAGCCCCTGCTCAGTGACGGGTACACTGTTGTCACTGCTGTCTTCCGACCTGGCAAGTGACCTGAAGTGCTGAGAGGATAAGATGCCCGAATTCACGGTCACCGACTTGCCCATCACCGACAGGGTTTGAAAAGGGCCAGGCGGCCGTCACGGAGGAACGGCCACCTGCATTTTGGTGCGTCCACCTTAAAGACGTGCTTGTAAAGAGCTGTGCCTGCGTCGTAACAAGTGACAAAGCAGAGCGCGAATCTCTGTTTAGGGCATTATCGTCAGGACGGGTACAGGTGCGTACGTCTTGGGAAAGGCCGGGCTGGGCCACGTGGTGTAGCCGCTTCGGGGACATGTCTGGAGCTGGGTGCCCGCACGCCGGTCTCGGCCACAGCCCGCGCTCCCCGCGGCGTCGGCGGACATGCAAACTTCCTAAGCCTCTGGTTTCTTGCGCGTAGAGTAGCGGCCCCTGCCTTGTGGGGTTGCTCCGGGGGTGAGGAAGACACTGAGCTCGAAGCACTCAGGGCGAGCCTGGCCTTTGGCACAGTGAGCTCTTTTAATTTTTAAGACCAAAGAAAAGGTCTAGAAGGAAATACAGCCAAAGAAAAGCAGCAATAGTTTTTTGCGTGAGTGGCTAGATTAGGTACTATCTTTTTTTAACTTCACCCTCTGCAGTGAGCATCCAACGCTTCCACGGTCCGAGGGAAAAGTACCCCTGAGGACGTGCGGCAAAGTCGTTCCAGGACAAGCTCGCTGCAGTGCTCCGGCCGGGCAGCTGGGCCGGGGCGGTTTCGGGGTGGGCGCTGCTCAGAGCTGCCTCCCCTCCGGCTCCTCCCAAGAACGCGGCAGGCCCGGGGGCGCGCAGAGGAGCTGGGCGTCCCTCGCTGCAGATAAACCCACTCGGAGTCACTCCCCCCCCTCTGAGAGCTGACTGCAGATGAGCTCGAGCCCTGAGGACTTGCCAGGATCCTCCAACGCCTTCTAGAACAAACACGCCGCCCGCCTGGCACAGCTGAGCAGCCTGGGCACCGCCGCTGCCGCGCTCACGCTTGCTCTGAGCGTCTTTTCCTCTCTCTGTGCGAGCCCAACGGGGTGCCTGCCCCAGACGCTGCTCTAAGCGCCACTCCTGGGGACCGTCACCGCTCTACCTGCATGGAGCAGATGGTCACCTGCCTGGGGGGCTGCCCGGTGTCGGCTCCTTCCCTCCCGCAACCCTCCGTCTCCGCAGATGTGGACGGCGCCTGTGGCCTCTTGAGTCAGACGTCCTTGACAGCGCCACACATGCGGGCTGGAAACCACCAGGGGACGTCAGCATCCTGCACAGAAGTGGCTCGTCGGGATGTCTCACTGCCTTGTGCTGTTAGATGCCATTTCTGACAGGTCACCAAATAGTTACGCCCCTCCTG
The DNA here is from genome assembly GCA_963574885.1 of Lepilemur ruficaudatus. Taxonomy (NCBI): domain Eukaryota; kingdom Metazoa; phylum Chordata; class Mammalia; order Primates; family Lepilemuridae; genus Lepilemur; species Lepilemur ruficaudatus. The sequence continues at coordinate 22,161 of CAUYRT010066477.1, forward strand.
TGGTGCCAGGCGTAGAGAGCACGCCGTGGATGGTTTACAAATGCCCACGGCCCCCCGTTCCAGGAATTGGGAATCGGTTCGACCAGATCACTCAAGCTCGGGCGGGAGCAGGTCTGGAGCAGCGTGCTTGCTGCAGGGCACAGCGGACGCCCCCAGGGCCAGCCGGGTCTGCTCAGGTCTGAAGGCCACCACCCACCTCCTCGATCCAGAGAACATTTCCCAAGGGCGTCCTCACACCAGGCTGCGGGGTACGGCTGAGTCATCTCCCCAAAGATTTGGGGCAGGGTCCCGGAGCAGCACCCGTGGGGGCGGACGGGTGGGACTGGGGCGGGGAGAGGAAGGCAGAGGCTGTCTGGGTTTTCCTTCCCTGTCCTGACCGACCGCTCTGCTGAGTCAGAGGTAGCAAGAGGGCAGAGCGAAGGAGATAGCTTCCGGGGAGGAGCGTCCAGGAATTCCGGACGGGCCCCGGTCAGCCTCACTGCCCTTCTCTCCGCAGCCTGCAGACAGGTCACCTACCCCATGGGGGACGCCGGGACCTCCACGGGTGGAGGAGGGGCCGGCATCGCTCAGCACCTTTCAGGAGCTCAGAGCACGGCAGGGCCCTCCCCACTCCTGTCCTCCTGTGGAATGCTCCTGGCAGCACTAGGAGGGAAGCATTTTGTCTCCATTTTACAGATGGGGAAACTGAGGCCCAGCGAGGCAGATTGGTCTCGATCTTTTCCTCCCTTGTGCACGGATATCCCAGGCAGCGTGGCTCACAGGGCAGGGGGAGGCAGCACTTGCCGGCTGGGACCCTGGGTAACGGGGAAGCGGCGGGCGGGTGTCCAGGCTCTGCTTTCCTGTCCGCTCTCTGGAGGACAGATGAGGCCGGGCGCCAGCTCTGCGCCCCCCTCTGCCGGTGCGCCCACTCCCAGGCCCCTGCCGGGTCCCAGGCCTTCGCTGGGTGCTCGGAGCCGCGTCATGTGCACCCGTCACACAGATACTGGGCGGGGAAAGAGAAGGTCAAGGATCTGCCTGGGCCCCAGAGGTAGGAGGGGGTGTGAGACCCTCGGCCACCGTGCGATTCCCGGCGCGGGTCCAACACGGCTGTGGGTGCCGCAGGGAACTGGAGCGTGAGGCGCGTTCGGCCATTTCACCCTGACCGCGCGGCAGGGACACGCGTGAGCCGAGAGCCGCGGCCCTACTCGAGCTGGAAGCCCCAGAGTGGGGTGATCCCGTCACACGCCCTCTGCCCCCAGGGTCCCAGATGCTTCCGCCACCTCGGGAGAAAGAGGGTCCCCCCCCGTGGGTGGGCTTTGCCAGGGAGAAGACCCTTCCCCCAGTGTGTGCATTTTATACAGAGTCCTCTACGGAGACACCGTCCCGCCGGGATCTTCGCAGCCAGGGCTCTGGCAGCCCTTTTGTGGCCAAATGGTTAAGAGGTATTTTTCCATAAATTAGCAAGAGAGAAAACCCCGTACAATTTGTCAGGAGGCTTCAGGATTGTGCTATTCTCAAACAGCACACACTGGGGCGTGCTTGGAGCCATATGGCACCTCCCAGTTGCTAACTCGGGCAGCCCCTGCCACAACCACCACGGCGCTGCCCACACGGGACTAACGGTCCCCTGGTGACTGCCCAGGCCGGAGTCCCGGGGGTTGTGACCTGCACTCCTCATGGTGACAGGAAAAACTAGAATTCATTACATGAGTTTGAATCTGTGCCGTGGCGAAGGTTATGATGGGGGGAGGCGGGGCCGGAGGCTGGGGAAGGCCGGGGAACTGGGCCCGGGCCACACGTCTCACAACTAGCAGTGACATCGAAGGGACACTACAGGGCGAGTCTCATGGACCCCCTGACCCCTGGTGTGGGCAGAGGGTGCGTCCTCACCCGCTGGTTGGGTGAGCCTGGCACTCAGTGAGGGCGACAGCGGTGGACAGTGACCCTGAAGACAAAGGAACAGAGACCAGGCACTGGACAGCCACGTGCCTGTACCCAGGAGGGGGGACACAAATTATTTCAGGCATGGGTAAACTGAGGCACAGAGGGGCAGACAATCTGCCAGGAGCCTGGTTCCCACAGAGAGCCTCCAATGTTGGGAGTACCGTTCCCATGTTGTAATTGAGAATTGCCGAGGCTCAGAGAGGTTAGGACATCTGCCCAGGGTCACACAGCAGGCAGGCAGTGGCACAGTGGCTCCAAAGCCACTGCATTCCAGCAGGCCAGCCCGGGCCTCATGCACCACAGGTCTGCATGTTCCCTCTTCACAAGAGGGCAGGCTCCCGTGTTGTGGATGAGTTTTGGCTTCTACAGAGCATCCGAAGCTCATGAAGACAGACTCAGAGCACAGGGACCCAGCACGGCAAGGAAGCACCACGCGGCCTGGAGAGGAGGGGCTGGGAGGTGAGGGGAAGGGAGGAGGGACGGAGAGGGACGGGAAAGGGACAGGTTCTTTGGCAAAGGAACCACCAGCCCACCGGGCTCCTGTGCCCCTTCTGGAGCCTGGTTGGGCCGCCGACCACAGGTGGGGCATGCCTGGGGCGTCATGCGCCCTCTCTCCAGCTCCCCTGCTTCAGGCCCCACGGCGCTGGGTCTCCCCAAGAGGAAGGCTGGAGAAGCCGCTGGTTCCCTCCTGAGCGCAGGGCCCACGCCACGGCCGCCAGGGCCCCGCCCAGGGTGGGACAGCGCAGGCAGCGGGCTGGGGCTGTGCACCTCAGGGGCTCCCACCGCTCCCCAAGCCTCCCTCCTCGCCTGGCCGCATTCCAGGTCCCCCGCACCAGGACGCTGCCAACGCCTCTGCTGCACCCAGTCACGGCCCAGAGCCCCTCTGCCCCTGAAGGTACCAGCCGATGGGGCCCATTGCAGAGCCCGCGGCCGTGGCCGTCCGCGGGGGAAACGAGCAACCCTGGATCAGAACTCAACAGTGGAATTAGAAACGACGGTTCCCTGCAAATGAATTCTAAAATAAACACTGCGGAGCCGGCGCGTTTCCGGTGCCCTGCTTCTCGGAGCAGCCGCGGCTCACTTACGATCCTGTCGGTTATGAGCTGCAGCCTGCATTTCCCGTATCAAAATGCACAGCTAGTGATATTTAGCTCTAAAGAAATACATCCTCCGGCAATGAACACAGTCAGAAATTACTCCCTGGATTTAGGCGAGGAGAGAACGATGCCATATAGATGCACCGCGTAAATTCTCCAGTGTGGGACACTGGCCACCCTTTGTTAGCACTTTATCTCCTCGTGGGAAGGTGTGACCTTGCTTCAGCAGTTTTATTGGGAGCAGGATCTCTGGGAGCTCCCGTTCCCCCCTTTTCAAAAGCAACCTGAGCCGCTCAGGGTAGTAAATACCAGTCCCGTTGTCACTTCCCTGATGTTTTCTTTAACCCAGGAGAGGGAGAAAAAAGTGGGAAAAAAGATCCCCCTCGAAAGGTGCCTTTTGAACTGGGCGTGGGAATCCAGGTCACGGAAACACGCCGCGGCTCATAAAGGGAGACGGAGCAATTTAGCCGCGAGGGCCGCGTTTCCGACAAGGGCACTGCGCTCAGGAGGGCAGCACCTTGGAGAGGGGGACTCGGGGGCCTGCACCTGGCCGGCGGAACCAAGTTAAACCCATTCATCCACGCCAGGACCACGCCCTGAGCCCCGACCCCGCCCCGGCCCCACGCAGGGTGCCGCGGTGCCAACCACACAGAGGGGACAACCCCAGCTCCTGGCCTCGGGGGGCCGGCAGTCTAGGGGGAGGCGTCTAGATGAGCAGCCAGAGACGGCGATAGATATGGCAACGCGCCAGGCATGCACAGCGCTGCAGGGGCGGGAGGGGACGTCTGCCGCTTAGTTGGCGCCCGGGGGCTCCGTCTGTGTCTTGCACCTTCCCGCGCACCCTGCGGTCCCTGCCCTGAGGCCGTAGTCTGGGCAGGTAAGTGCAGACCATGGAGAGAGGAAGCCAGGGGGCCAGGGACCTGGGTCCCTAAATCACATCTCGTCCTCGAAGGTGAGGACATGAAGAGGAGGAGACACTTGACCACAGGCATCTGTCTCCGGGTCCAAAGCTCAGTGGGCACGTGCCCGGCACAGGACCCCAGATGTCCTGCGGTCGAAACCATCAGCCTCCCCGACTCGCGCTGGGATGGAGAGGAAACAGCCTTCTTCTATTTACGCTATTGCTTTTGCAAACAGGATGC
>CAUYRT010066478.1:0-119975 GCA_963574885.1 Lepilemur ruficaudatus
TATGTACTCTATGGACTACTTTGACAGAGTAGGTTTTTGAATGTAACAAGATAAGTCAACTTGAGTGGTAATATATTTTGGGAAATCAGCTCACTACAAATTGTGACTGTAAACATTGTACTGTAAATGCTTTGTAGTTCCCCCCCGCCCAAAAAAAAACTGAGAAAGCAAGTTTAGAAACATTCCACAAAAAAAAAAAAAAAAAATTATGGTTTGTGCTATTGGAGTATTGTTTAAGAATTCCTTTTTTTACCCCTAAGTTACAAAGAGAGTCCCCTCTTCTCTATTCAATCATCATTATAGTTTTATCTTTCCCAACCGTATCTTCAGTCTACCTGCATCTCTTCTGTGCATGGACTCTGTAAAAACCCAGTTGTTTTTTCTTGTCCCTCCACATTGTGAGTCAACGCCATGTACGAAGACATTTCCTCATTGACATTGTTTATGTCAGAGTTTTCTGAGAGATAAGATGAGAGATAGCAGAAGCAGAAGACCCCTCTTTAACTTTCAGTACCACACGCACAATTTCTCAAGCTCCCATCTGTACCTGTGTCTGTTTCTGATGTTTAGTTTTATTTCATTGGTTTTTCCACTGTGTCTCCTCGTGTGTCATAACCATCCCGAATTTATCACTACGGTATGGCTTGGTAGTATATCTTATTATTTGGTTGGCAAGTCCCCCGTTTAGCTTTTATTTTTTCCCCAAGTTTATTCACCTCTTAATGCACATTTGTTTTTCCATATTTTAGCTGTAATTTTTTTGGTTTAGCTTTGAACTTATTGGTTAATCTGAGGGCATTTTATAAACAGTAACAGTAATAGTAGGCATGCATGCTGGATCCCTATCTTGTCACAAATGCAGACAAAATTTCTCCATTACTAGTATGCTTGATTTAAGTTTTTGATGTAATGATCACTGTCAAATGTATAAAACCCCTTCTCTGTCTAATGTGCTGAGACAGTTTGTTTTTATCAGGAAGTGTTAATTTAATAAATGCCTTTTCTGCATTTACTGAGAAAATTATGTGATGTATTCCTTTTAGTCTATAAATGTGGTGAATTCCACTGATAGATTTTTCAGATGTGAAATTTTTCTTGCACTCTAGGATAAATTTCACTTGTTCATGACATACTAAATTTTAGTACACTATTAGATATGGTTAGCTCATATTTTATGTAGGATTTTTTCATCTATGTTTATTAGTGAAATGGAACTGCAATTTCATTACTTGTACTGTCATTATCTCATTTTGAAATCAAGATTACAGTAGCTTTATACAAGAAATTGTACAGCCTTCTCTGCTTTTATAATTTCTGAAATATCTTATGAAGATAGAAATTATTTGTTTCTTGAGGATTTGGTAGGCCCTCTTGTAAGTATACTGGGTCTGAAATTTGGGAAAGGGGCAGGAAAAAGTAATAGATTATATTTCAATTTATTTCACTATTATTGGTCTATTCCTGTTTTCTATTTCTTCTTATTTTACATTTTTCCAGATATTAATTCAGTCTATCAAGGTCTTAATGAAATGAACATATTAAATGTTCATAACATTTTTATTTTTTAAAGCTCTGTTGTATCTGTATTTGTTTTTTTTCTTTTTTGTTCTGTTGTTTATTTACACCTTTTCTCATCTTGCCAGATGTTCTTCCATTAAGAATCGGCATTTATAAAACTTATCTTCTCTGAAGTTTGTGTTGTTTTATATTTCACTGATTTCTCCCCACTTTTCTGTATTATTTCCTTGTTTGAGTTTGCTTTGCTAGGTTTTTCCCAACTTCTTGAGTTGAACACTTAGCTCATTTGTTTTCAACTTATTTGTTTCCCAATAAGTACATTGAAAATGACATATTTCTAAGCACTACTTTAGTTGTGTTCCATTACTTTGATACGTTTAATGTTTTCACTATTGTTTCATTCTAAGTTTTGCATATAATTTTCTCAATAATCCAAGAGTCTTTAGATATATTTTGTTTTAATTCAAGGTACTTGGGATATTTTTACCTTTCCTTTTTATCTTTAACTGTATTACATTATGGTTCAAGAGTTCAATCTTTGTTTTCATTCTTTGGAGTTTATTGAAGACTTCTTTGTGGCCAAGAACATATGACCTATTTTTATAAGTGGTAATGCATGCTAGTAAAGAGTAGGTATTCTTTATTTCTTGTGTGACTGCGTGTGTGTGTATATGATATATATATATATATTTCTTGGACGTTATATATAGTATATTTATATATATGATATATATATATATAATGGCAGTTGGTTATTTTTAACCCTATATAAGATGACAGTGTCTTAAGCTCAGTGTTCCTCAGCTGTGAAACAGACCCACTGTGTGCTCAGCATCCATCTGGATCCACTTTGTATTGACACCCAAGGGATTTGTGGGGCAATGGGAATCAACATGAAATTCATGTTGCCTATGGTGCCCTGAGCAATAAACTGTCTAAATCCATTTGGGCTCATTGCTCACTTACTGGCCAATGTCATGGAAGTGTGGAAAGTCTGCCTGTAAGTTATACTGATGTCTAAGAGCTGCTTGGCCACTTGATAGGGAAGAAAAGGAGCTATGGCATATACAGCTAGTTGGCCAATTTTCTTTCCTTCTCTCTCACGGAAATAGAAACTTTGAATGTCAGCTATGTTCAAGGCTTCATAGAATAATAACTGCTTTTCCCATCCTTTCTTGCAGTTGAGCGTAGCTACATATCTAATATTTGACCAAAGAAATCCAAGAAGAAGTAGTCTGCCCACCCCCTAAGAAGTGCCCTTTAAAGGAGGCATGTGCTTCTACTTCCTTCTTCTCCTTCTTAAGGGTTGGGATGCAGAAATACGGACTGGAGCAAGAGCAGCCTGATTGGATTATGAGGTAAATTTAGGAATGGGCGCCATGCTTTCCAGAGCAAAAAGAGAGAGAAGGAGATCAAGATAGAAAGATCCTGGTTGTTGAGACTATGAAGCATCACTCTACAATCTTGGATTGCTGACTTAGACATTGTTGTAGGAGAAAAATTAACTTCTATTAATATTTTGTCTAAACTCATTATTTTAGTTTCTGTCACTCACAGCTAAATCTGATCCTAACAATATAAGAGACATGGGAATGATATTTAAGATGGATTTATTTGTCTTAGAACTATTCTTTTCCTCATCAGAATTTAGAGAACAATGTAATGTATCATTGCAAAAACTAAGGAAATTACCACCCTTCAAAGTCAGCCTGGTTCATGAACATCTTCAGAACCTCATTTCCATGGCATCCTTCTTTTTAGGCTATTTTTTTCCCACAGACAATCTAGAAATCTTAAGATCACTATCAGCCAATGCCCATACAAACTCACTATCATTAAGGTATGAAGTCATGGTTTTTATCAAAATAAGATTTCAGGTGTAGGCTATTCCAGGAATTCTTAGCAGAACTTAGACATTACATTGGGTTATAATAAAATCAGTAAATCAAGTGCATTTGATCTAGGGTATATCACACACACACACACACACACACACACATATAAATCTCAAGACTCTGGAGCTATTGCATTAGCATCCCTCTGGGCAACATCAGAATGAGATCACTGAGCATTGTCATTCATGCACTCACTCGTTCAATAAATAATTGTTGAAGATATACTATGTGGCAGGCACTGTTGCAGACACAATGAACAGGACAGTCAAGGTTACTACTCACAGTGACTTCACATTCAGTTAGGAGACATGAACATTAAGCAAATAGATGAAAAATGGCAAGATAAACTCAGTACTTATAACGACTAAGAGCATAAAGTTTTAAAAAGAGGTAAGAGACTGACAATTTTGAGGGGGCTGGTTTAAGTTAGGTGCTGAGGGGAGATCCATGCAACAAGGTAACATTTCACTCTGAACCAAATTATGGGAAGGTGCCAAGTACAGAGAACTGGGGAAAGAGGTTTCTGGCAGAGGGAACACCCGTAGAATATCTTTAAAATATGAGCAAGTGGGACCTTTTTGTGGAATATAAATAGGCCAGTCGTGGCTGACATAGAGAGAACGAAGAGGAGAGAGGTGTGAGCTCCGTTTGGAGAGGTGAGCAGGGGACCAATTCATCATAACCAGTGGGGGGCTACAGACAGCTCATACAGACTCTCCAGAGATGATTATTCAGTAATTCCATGAGCGTGTTGCTGGACACAACCACAATTAAAAACTAAATTATGTAAACTTGCAATTAAATAAGTTATATTAAAAAATGAAGGTAATAAATACTGAAAACCCATTTCTTCCAATTATTTTACTGCATTTTATTACTTTCTATGTTGTTAAGGTTGTTTTATGTCCATTGTATCTGTCTGGTAGAAATACTACATAATAACATGCCATGGCACAACTCCTCCCATTTCTGTGTTCAGTGACATCATCACAGTGTGACTACTCACACCATACAAATCAGCCAACACTTTTTGTTTGTCTTGGTTGGGCAGGGTGAGTGGGTTCCTAAACATTTACCACCACCCCGCTAACTATAACTATGGCAGCAAAGTCACAAGTGGGGCTGGATTGAAGCCAGATGCCTCAGAGGGCAGGAGAACAATGTCACTACAAGTCGAAGATACTTATTAATAGGAGCTGAGCAGGCTCAGCCAGTGGTTAACACAGCAGGGGACATCAAATCCAAGCAGAGCAGCGTGAAGTTTGGTCTGAAGAAAAATCTACGGTCAAAGCTAGGGGAGGCTGCCACAATGGACAAGCTTGGGAGTAAGGGTTGGTACTCAGTTGGTAAACTCAAGTACCACCACTTCCAAAAGCTTTCTCTGACTCACTGCCCCTTGTCAGAGGTAACCACTCCTCCTTGACTCAGATAGTGACTTGAAATTTCCACCATTAACTCACAAACTCCCCTGTGGTCTTATTTTCACTATTCTGTCTCCTCTCCTAGACCAGAGACCATATCTTAGTATTTCTAAATTCCCAGGACTAGGCTGGGTACAGTGGCTCACGTCTATAATCCTAGCACTCTGGGAGGCCAAGGCAGGTGGATCGCTCAAGGTCAGGAGTTCGAAACCAGCCTGAACAAGAGTGAGACCCTGTCTCTACTAAAAATAGAAAGAAATTGATTGGCCAACTAAAAATACATAGAAAAAAAATTAGCCAGGCATGATGGGGCATGTCTGTAGTCCCAGCTACTCGGGAGACTGAGGCAGAAGGATTGCTTGAGCCCAGGAGTTTGAGGTTGCTATGAGCTAGGCTGATGCCACAGCACTCTAGGTGGGGCAACAGAGTGTGACTCTGTCTCAAACAAAAAAAAAACAATAAATTCTCAGGACTAAGCCCAGTGCCTGATGCGTATTAAACACTCAGTTCTTACTAGCATAATCAGAAATGCAGAAAAATATACACAAAAGAGTTTGGGGCAAGATTATTCCAAAAAATACGGGAGAAATGAAATCTTCAACAATAAGGAAACAACTAAATTAATTACAGTTCATTCACATAATAGATGCAGCTACAAAAATTATTTTAAAAATAATGAAAAGTATGATATCTTAAAATCAACACAATTAAACTAGTTATTGATAAAAGTAAGATATAAAGCCTTGTATTCTCCATTATGTAAATACATCAACAAGCATACACACACACAAAAAAAAAAAAAGAAAGAAAAAAGAAAGAAAGAAAGAAAAAATAAAGAAACCAACCCAGGAAGAGGCATGTTGTCTAGATTGTGGGATTAAGAGTGATATTTTGTCATATTTATACTTTCTCATTTACACATCTATAAGGAAGAAAAGTTGTAAAGAAAAAAAAGTAGTTTGTGAGAGAAGTTGCCCAAAGCTATGTTAGGTTTCTAGTTAGAGATAAATGAAATATCCCTCAGTTTTATTCTATTTCATTCTCTCTGGGAAGAGAAAAAAATAAAAATTAATTCAGCACTTAAATATGTATTCAGCACCAGGCACGTTGCAGAGGTTATCTTCCTTAATGCTTTTTAGAGTCCAATGAGATATATTTCTAGTCTGAGACATTGTGGTCTTGTGGGATAAGAAGCAAAAGATCTGAGATGATGTCAGGGCTGGAAAAAGTCCCCATTATTCTTTCCCTTTGTCTCTCAAGGGAAACAAAGTGCTCAGTAGAAGGGGAGAGTGGCTTAAACACACCGTCCACTCAGAAACCCCTGGCCCCTGCAGGGACTCAATAGGTTTGACCATTTGAAAGCTTGAGTCTTTGTGATTGCAGTCATTATTCATCTAGTAAAAATTCTGGGAAGTACATACACTAAGGCACTCAGTCCACCAGACCATGGGGTGCTCAGTTTCTTGGTCAGACACAGACTTGATCTTGGGTATGATTCCTATCTTATTCCTCTGTGTCTGTCTCACTGGGGGGAAACCTGGCTGAACTCTAAGGTTAAGGAGACACTTGGGGAACTATTAGCAGAAATGAGTGAGATTCATCCATACAATATAAAAGTATTTATTCAGCTCTCACTATAAAACAGCCACTGCTCCAGGTTCCAGGGATACAACTGCCTCCCTGAGTTTATGTTTCTTTTAGGAAATAAACATTAATCAAATCACAAGAATAAATTCAAATTTATAATCATAACAAGTGCCATGAAGGAGATATACATGATGCTCCAAGAACTTTTCCCCAGGAAGTTTTCTTAATCTAGGGATATGGAGTAGAAAATGCCTAGGTGAAAGGGCAAGGGGGGAACTTAAGACCTTCTAGAAACTTACAGGCAGGGGGATCAGCATGAGCAGAGGTCATGTGGTGGAAACGGTGTCGAACATGGTTGAAGGTGCAGCTGGAGAGTTGGGGAGAGCCAGGCTGTGCAGGGTTGACATGTAGGCCATGGTAAGGGGTTTTCATCTTCATCCTGAAAGGGCTGGAAGCCACTGAAGTACATGGCCAGAGGGTGGCTCTTTGAGACGTGTGTTTTCACAAGACCACTGTCTGTGGGGAGGAGAGTGCAGTGGAGGGGACAAGAGCAGTTAAGAGGCAACTGCAGTTGTGGCCATGGCACCTTGGACTAAGGTGGTACTGAGAATGGAGATGAAGAAAATGGGATAGATTTGACAAAAATTTAAAAGGTTGAAAAAAGGAGTCGGTTTAGATATGGTGGGAGAGTGTGTGAAACGGGTCTGTGATGACCTCTAAGTAGGTGGAGATAATGGCCGTCCTCAGCCATGGCTCCGTCCTTCCTCTGGAAGGGTCAAAGAGATCCATCGGAGCTGGACTCTCCAGGCTAATCGCGGAGAAGATTCCTGTGGAATGAGGACTCACTGAGATACTAAGTTAGGGGAGGAGAACCTAGGCTTTCCTTATGAGTTGTATTTCTAAAAACAAATTTTGTGTTTGTATTTTGCTTTTTGATTTACAGAATATTTTCAAATACATTATCTGTAAAGGTATAGATTGTTATTCTCATTTTGAAAATGAGGAAATAAACTCTGAGTAGTTAAGTGATTTGTTCAAAGTCACACAGACCATCTGAGTCCAAATTCCATGCCCTTTTAACTGTATTTCCGCTATCATTTATTCATTCAGTATGTTGAATTCATTCATTCATTACCGCCTACTCATGGGCCCTAGAGGCAGATTCATCATGGAGCTAGTGAAGCTTAAACTTAAGGGTCCTGCATCTACTTAGGCTCCACGGTTCTTGGAGAGGCCCCAGACATGGGTTTAGCTGGTTATATATGGTCATCTAGTTTTGTAAATTTTGCCGCAGTACCGTAGTTAAACCACAATCAAGTACGACTTTCATCTCTTTCCAGTTTGACATCCTATCCGTCACACTTTCCACGTGCAGTGGCCACAGACACCTTTGAGATCCAGATAAGAAGCTAAAATAGAGATATATTTGGTGCGCATGTAGAGGATATATTGACATCATTTGCAGCCGCTTGCACGGAGCGTTGTTTTCCTGGTTGTTGAGGTGGAAGACGAGGTTCTGGGAACACTCCTGCTGTCCACTGTGCTGAGTCACTGGGTCTTAAGGTCTTGAGCAGACATTTTAGAGCATATTCTATGGTGTCTAGTTCTCGCCAGTTCCTGGTTTAAACAGAATTTCTCTCCTTGTCAGAAATACACTTGATGATCAAACACAAATAATTATAAACACATACTAACTTTTTTCCTTTTTTTATGAGAATTGTGTGGAATCAATTTATCAGAACTAGTAGTCCTACAACTACTAGTTCTGTGTGTGAAGTGATATGTCTTAAGCATCCATACTATCAATAATAAAAAATTTCAATCATATGTTACAGAAAAAAAATGAATTATCTTTTCACTCTTTCTGAAGATGAGAGTAAAAATTATGAAATGAACAAAGAGTATGCACCAAAGGATGTAGAAAAAGTTACTGTAGAAGTTTATTAGGTAATTAATTAATTAAAATATTTTGTTTTTCTGGAATTTATGACATTTTTTCAGCTTTTAATACTGCGTCATTTCCTGGGATTTCTGTTCTAAAGACATATTCATTTCCTACCTAATTTTATGTATAAAATTTTGTATTCCTTTCCTGAAATGAAGATCCAAAGTTGTATAAGCCTCAGGTTCCCAAAATTTGGATGTTACCCCACATAGGAACTATGTGAATCATATAATAAAGTGCCCTGCTCACACCCAAATGAGGCTGGACAGAGGCCAAGTACTGTGGGAGGCACAGCAGGTGCGCTGGCTGGCTCCAGGGTTGATAGTGATGGTTAGGGAAGATGAAGCAGAAAAGGGGGAGTGAAGATTTCTTAGGTAGAAAGACTAGCCTGAGTCTCACAGAGACACAGCATTAATCTTCACTGACTGCTCTAAGTTTCATGAATTGTCTCTAATGCAAAGCTTTGATGACTTGTGTGTGGGAGCTCTTCTTCCATTGTTGCTCCCCTGAATTTCCTTGCCTCACTTCCCCCAAGGGAGTCTGCTGCCCCTACCGGTGGGCTCTCTGAGCACACTGTTGACATAGCGGTTTTGCATTCAGAATTGCCTTTTTGCTTGCCCTCTTGCAAAAAAGAAATATTATGTAAACTCCCTGAAAACAGGGACTATGTCTCTTTTCTCAATGTTTCCATCCTGGAACCTACCACATGCTTTGTATATAGTAGGTATCCAATAAATGTTTATGCAGTAATATTTATTGAGCTCCTATCCCATGGCAAGCCCTGTATGGACACTGCAAACCACTGGTAAATGAAATAGACACAGTCCCTGCCCTCCCAGGGCTTCTGTTCTAGTATCTGTGGAAAGAATAAATGGTGGCACGCATGCTGAATCATCTCAGGAAAACGTGATGTTAGGAAAGGGTTTGAGGTAGTCAGAGTCTGTCCCCTCCAATCCCTCATCCATAGCTCCAGCCTGGTGTTACCTCTCTGTTCAAAAATCTCTCAGGCCATCATACCTGAACCATTTTTCTGCCATTCAAGGCTTCCCATAGCCCAGCCCACCCTGCCCAACCAATCCAGTCCCTTAGTACTCACCAGCACAGGGCCCCTGCTCCTCTCAAGGTGCTCCTTCTCACACATTTGTGGAAATACTCACGACTCCAAGAGCATTTATGAAGTGCCTGCTATGCACCAGGCTCCTAGTTCTCCTTGGAGAGGAAACCCGATTGTTTGAGACGAGGAAGATATTCACATAAAAAGGTCACTGTGATCCCTGGGAGACCGTGCCAAGTGACAAATGAGGCCTCAGATGTGCCAGGAAGGGGAGGATTTTTTTCTGAGTCCATTAAATTAATTAAAAGTGTTTTGCTCACCACTTTCTGTATCACAGATACATACACCTTACACCCCCTAAACAATTTTGGCCCCACAAGTCCATGCATTCATTCAACAAGTGTTTACTGAGCATCTGCCTTAGTCTGGACACTACGCCAAGGGCTGGGCGTGCAAAAGGGGTGAAGCAGAATCCCTACTCTTAGGGAGCTTCAAGGGCAGCGGGCTCTCAGCCTACCAACAATGGGAGGCTATCGAATGCTTTTGAGCAGAAGAGCAGTGGGGTACGTCGTACTTTGAAAGGAGCACTTTGGGATGTGATATAAAGTACCGTTTCTTACACGTTCATGCAGTTCATACATGTGACTACGTCATTTAGTTAGATCATTCTGGTGGCAGTGAGAAGAAGGTATTTGAGGGAGATGAAGTTGGACATAGGATGGCGGGCTGGGAGAATATTGAAGTAAAGCAATGATGTTAGCGATAGAGAGGACGGAAATGCTTTAAATACATAATAGTGCATTTTATGTGTATATATAATTACATGTGTACACATACTGTGTGTATGTGTATATTATAATTTACATTAATACGCACACAGTATCTGTCTATCTATATAAAGTTGTTAAGTCTTGGAGATCGTGGAGTGGGCATGCTAGCTAGGTTATGGAGGCTGAGTGTAGCATGACCCGCAGCATATTTACAGGACTAGCGTAACTCTTTAGCAGAAGAGATTCGTTATTCACGCGTCCGCGTAATGGAAACCGTGTCTTAGCACCTTGAATACCTCTAGAGAAATAGTTCCCCATCTTCAATGTCCAAAAGGTCTCCCACGTAGCTTGTAGAAGAGCCGATTAGCCAGATTCTGATTTGGTGGCTCTCGGATGAAGCTTCAGAATCTGAATATTAACAGACATCTCAGTTCTCTCTAATTTGTAAATCGTGGGGAGAAGTAATACAGACAGCTCAGTGCTCTGTGGTTGAACTGTGTGGAGAAGAATTAATAGAATCGAAATGAATGGTACTGAATGAATTGCAGAATTTTCACAGTCTCCGCTGCAGTTTGGGAAATCACCAGCAGGTGGCGAGCGACACACACAACTCGGAAATTAGGCTCGACCGCTTCCGAGCACCCAAATCCCAGACCAAAAACTGTCCAGGCTGTAGAGGGGAATCCTTCTTCCAAGCAAAGCTGTTGGCAACAGAGGTGAATTTCATCCCTTTGCACGTGCATCCCGATGCGCTAATGGCCCACCTCTTGCGCTGGTCCCCAGGGCTAAAGGTATACCGACCCCATGATGCCGCCTTCTTCCTCCCAGGAGCCATAATCCTGGCACCAGCAAGGACTGATCTCACGTCTGGAAGGCTGAGGATGACGTCACCTGTCCCCTGAAGGTTCATGGCAGAAAAGAACAGCAAAAATGTTTGTTCAAGCAGAGGAGTGGTTGCCACTAGAGGGTCACGTGACCATGCCTGAATTGTCTGTATAGTCAGAATTTGAGGTGAGGCATCTTAACCCCCTTATTTTGTAAAGCCTGAGAGAGGATGAGCAACTTGCTGTGGCTCACAAAGCTAGAAAATTCCAGAACTTCCTGGAGTCTGTGTCTTTAAGTGATGTTTGTGTGTGTGTGTGTGTGTGTGTGTTTAGTTCATCAGTGTCTGTTCATGAATTGTCACATAGAAGCAGTTTAGGGGCCACCATCTGGTTGGAGAAGAGGTGACTTTAGGATGTGTTTGTATAACAAGTCCACTGCTTTTACCTAGACTGTGTATTTATTTGGGGGGTAGCCTGGCAGATGGGGGAGGGTGGGAATCCAAAGAGAATGGCGCCTGGGGACTGAAGGTTCTCCGTTGCTGCCCCCACTTCGTGTTTTAAGGGACATTCTTTTCTTACACACCTCCTTTTCTGTCTACTAAAGTTTATTGAAAGCTATGAGTGTGTCTTATTTCTCTGATTATGCGCCATAGTTATTTGATGAATCAATAAACATATCAACCTTGATCATTTTTAGATCTAAACCGTATTTTCTAACATCTTAAATGAATAGCATATACCTTTGTTATGTATTTCAGTATGCTTGTACTTATTTAACACACATCCGGTGTCTCCTACGTGCCAGGCACTGTTGTCGGTATTTTACAAAAAGTAACTCATTTAATCTTGTCTTTATTGCTGTTCCTTTAAGATTCCATGTCAATGAATATCCACCTGTTAGAAATTACTCTCTTTCTCCCCCGACGCCATCGTTCCCGCAAAAGGGCTGAATATCAGTCACCAGTCCCCGCCGGTGCTGCAAATACTAGGCCCAGGGAAGAACGGTAAGGAGGGAAGAAAGTCAACTGGCCAACCTTTGGGGGCACATTTTCCCTGGCAGACACTGCCCAGGCTGCGGCTGCATCCTCCTTACAATGTTAGGAGTAACTTTCCCTTGGCCAGCCGGGCCAGCGTCCAGGTTTGCCTGAGGGGAGCCGGCTCCAGCCACCGGGCTGATTTATAGGCCAGAGCATTCCCGGGCTGCACCGCAAGGAGTCGGGCTGAGCTTGGACTTTGGGGAGGTGGTGATGGACACAGGACACGTGGCCACACAATGGGGACACACGACTGACCTCAGTCACTTCGGTAAACTGCCCCTGCTTTCCGGCTGCTGCGACAGGAGCGTTTCGGAAGCTCCGGAGCTCCAGCCGCCTGAGTTCCTCGCCCCAGTAGGCGGCTCCCCTCGCCCTGTTGAACGCAGAGAGCACCCAAGGGCGCGTAAGCCCCCACGAGCTCTCGGAAACCCCTGACCCTGAGCCTTAAAGTCCTTCCTTGTGGATGGGAGCCTTGGTGCGTTTCACAGTGTGTAAGGAGAGGAGGCACAAGGACCATCTCCGCCTGGGGGCTGAGACTGGCTGGAGCGCGCTGAGAGTGAACTTTCTGCGCAGGTCAGATACAAGGCACCCGGGGGTCTTGTGACGTCACAATGCGGTCTTGCAGGGTGAAAGGCAGAGAAAGGGTCAAAAGGGGGTAGTGTGTGCTGTGTGGCTGAAGGGGAGGCTTGTGAAGAGAGGGAGATCAGGGGAATGGGGGAAGGGATTTGGGGACGTATGAATTTGAGAAGGAGCAATCAAGTTGGGGGAAAAATAGCAGGACTTTTTTTTCTTCCCTCCTGTATGCAAACTGTCACTTCGGGTTAGCAGGAGCCCTTATCTGGCTCATTAGCATGAGCTGTGGCTAACACGCTTAAACCCTCTAATTATTTATTATGCCGTCACGGAGCGGGTTGCAACCCCACCCCGGGGCGCGCTAGCCGGGCGGCAGAGCTGGGCAGCGCCCGGGGGCCGGGGCGCAGCGTCCTGCCTTGCCGCGCGCTACCGGGGAGACCCCCTGCGGGCCCCGGAGGGCGCTGTTCCACCAGTCAGCGTGGCAGAGTTGTTGAGGTCTATCTGGAATGCCCTTTCACCAAAATTCACCCCCAGGGTAATAGTGCAGCACTCATCCGACTCGTCTACACTTGCTTCAGAGCTTCTCCACTGCCAACTCCTAAGACCAAAGTTGGAGCGAAGGGGTGCAGAATTCTTGGGGGGGGGGGGCGAGGGAAAGAAGAAGAAGTAGCCAAACACAACACGGAGCAAGGGGCTGGGCTTGGTAGCATGTTGTGTGCACCTTCCAGAAGGACCCTGGGGAGAACCTACAGGTAGTGCCTCTTCCCCAGCCTCCCGTTCCAGGCGGGTTCACAAACTTGGGGGGAAAATATGATGGGCTGAAATCCGACTGCTCACGTCCACGGTTCTATTCAGAAAACAGTTTCAAAATAAGTTAACCTCTGTAGGGTGGTTTTGTTCCCCCTCCCCTTCTAATTGTCCCCCCTTCCCCCTCCCTCTCCCCATTCGAGTCTGTTTTATGTTCCCCTGCGTTGTGCCAACTATTTTATCTTTATTCCTTCTCTTTCTGTCCCGCCATTCATTCCTTTTTTTGTGTGTGTGGCTTCTCCGGCTGATGTGCGGCTCGTTACCACCCACTGCACGCTCGCTCCTGTAGCTGAGGTGTTTCTATACAAACTCGAGCGTCCAGTTGTCATATTAATTATTACACTGAGTAATGACTGAAATGGTCAAAATAAGGGGAGACTCAAGAGAGCTTTTTTTTTTCTGCTCAAAGATTCAGCAAAGAAGCCGTGCAACAAAGCACTAATTGGTCCCCAGAAACACTCTGACAAGGCATGGAAGATAGGTTTCATAGAGCCCTTCGATTGTGAAGGGGGGAGAGCTCTGAATGGACTCCACGCTTCTTTTCTAAACTCTCTTGCTGAGCAAAAAATGGACCTCTGTTTGAATACTGCCCTGATCCTTGAATACTATACCCAGCAGAGAAAAAAAATGCACCATTTATTGTAAGTTTTTTTTTCTTTTTTAGCTATTCAGGGGTTCTCTGTGAAGAATCAGCTGGTTTTGTTTACCATGAAAGACCTTTACTTTATTTTCATTCTTGGAGGAGGTGGGGAGGGGGAGGGAAGGAGAGCCATGTGCCTAGACAGAGAGGAGCTGGCCTACTGTAACAAAATAGAGTGTAACAAATCCTACAAAAGTTTTGAATGTATTGATTCTTTGGAGAGCTATATAGATTAACGACTTTCTTTATGCTTATCCAAGGAAGGTATTTAATCATAATGTAAATGGGGCTTTAGAAAAAAAATAAAGACTTAGCGTTACTTCTCCTTATTTGAAGAACTTCAAAAGGACTTGTGAGGGTGGCTGCAAATTACCTCCTCCTCCTCCTCCACCTTCCCTCCCTAACCAAAAAGCCACAATAAAATATAGTTTGTGCTTTTTTGTTTTGTTTTTCCAACTTTCCTTTTTCTTTTTAAGGCATACTGAAAAAGCGAATAGATTTGTTAGAAGCCTGGATTCCTTAATGCAGGTGCAGGCCTGGCTGCTGTGACCAGGAAGCTGGGCCAAGCCAAATACGTGGTTTGTGCTGTTCTGCCCCCTAAACAGGCCCTCCTCCGAGGCTTCTGCAGACTAAACTCAGGCTGGCTAGCAGCCTTTTCTGAAGTTACCTCGGGAATACTGTTCTGGGAGACAGTAGATTGTGCAGTCATGTCCTTTTCATTTTCCCTGGGTGCATCATCTAGCACAGCCTTAGAGGGGCACACAGCCAAAGACAGAGGCCTTATCTTAATTATAACTATTGGAATATATATAGGAACATGTATATATATATTATATATACACATACACACACACACTACGAATGCCATGTACACTCACTTTTCTCCAAGCATCCACGGCCTCTGGGACTCACGTTGCCCACCAAATTGAGGATTGCGTGAACGATTTTGTGACCAAATCCTGAATGCAAGGCTTGTGTTAACCTTTGTCCCCTCTTTGACCCTAATTCAGGATCCACTATAAATATAACTTTATTAAATTATCTGTCCCATGGAAATCCTAGTTTCATTTTTAATATTAACCCCTCTCCCCATAGATGGAGCATATTTCAAAGACATATCTCCTTTTCACAGAGAGAAGAGGCACAATCCGGGAGCTTAAGCATAGCATGTGAGCAAAGGTGGCACTGGCGTGGTCTTCAGCTCTGAGTGGAAATTAAGGTAGCAGGAGACTGGAGTACAGTTTCTCCAATTGAAGGGCAGCAGACCCTTGTGGATCACAAGAAAAACCATCTCCCTCTATAAACCCTGGAGCTGAATGAAGATAAGGTCTAATCTAAAGTACAGTTCAGCTCCAGGGTGTCCTCACATAGGAAAGAGACCTGAAAGTGATGAAATTAAATCTCTTATTGCATTTGAAGGAGAAAGAAAAACTTTTCTATTTTTCTGGAATGTCTATATTCTGGGTGAAACTCCCCAAAGGGGTTCAATGTCTTGCCCTCCCCCATCACAAAACAGAACACTGTTTGAATGCTGCCATTTGGAGGAATGAAAAGGCAATCCCTGATATATGTGGAGAGATTTGCAAAGCAAATTAACCAACAACATCTGATTTAATTCTCATAACAGCCTTGACACATAGGCAAGGGGAGTGCCACTGCCCCATTTATGGATGAAGGTATCAAACCCTCCTTTTGTGAGTTGTTTTCTTCTCCCTCCCTGCCCAGATAAATGGGACATTGTTCAAGTGTCTTAGCCAAGTAAAGCCCTGGGGACTTGTGAGGATTCGGGCCCACTGGGTGTCAAGGGAGCCACAGAAAGCTGATGTGGCAGTTAGGGCCAGTGGATCTGCTCAAGCCCCCTGCATGTAAAGGCCACAGAGTATCTCTGTATTTTATCACACTTACTACTGTTCATGTTAAAAAATGTGGTTCCTGTCTTTTTCACCTTGATTTGTGATCCATCACCACCATTCCTCAAAAGGGGTGAGTTACTCACCCCCAGGTGCTGGGACAGTGAGACAGGGTGGCATTGCATCTCCACTAGCTGGAGCTAGTATCACAGTGTGATTCCAGGAAGCCAAGCACTGAGGCTTCTCCTGCCACAAACCCTTTCCTGGGTGGGCTGTGTGAGCCTGACTTTCTAATTAATCCCTTCCTATTTAGACTTGCTCTGGAGTGTTCCACTCACATCTTATTGAAATCTCACAACTCTTGGAGGTAGGTATTATAACTTTCGGCTGGTGCAGATGAGGAAACGGGAGACTCCCAGAGTGTCTCAAGGTCACACAGCTGTTAAGTAACAGAACCTGGACACCGAGTCAAGTCAATCTGCTTTCTGGAATTCTCCCTAGTAAAGCATGCAGCCAGTTCTTTCCGGTGGGGAGGAGCGGATGATAATCTAGGTCACAGGTTCAGAAGCAGGATTCTAATTTTGGCTTTTGAGTCTCAGTCCTTTTATCCACACTCGTGAAAACAACTAGAAAACCAACATCAGTAGAAAACTCTCCTAGGTAGTACACAATCCCCCAACAGCAGAGATGTAAACCCCTAAAGAAAAATTCCACACTGCTCCACCTTAGGGTTGGAAGAGAAGGTGGTGATGACAGTGTTGAAGAGCATACTCTGGGTTCTTGGAAAGCTTTGCAAAGCATGTAAAGAAGAAGGCTTAGTATACAAGGGAGGAGACAGTGAGGATAGCATTTTGGTTCAGGGCTGGAGTAGGGAAAATGGGAACAAATGTGTCAGTAGCTTTGACAGGAAGCTTGCTGTCTTTTTTCCTGGGCTGATGCCAATGGGCAGGGCCATTAGAAGGCTTCACTACTATATGCTTCCATTCAGGTGCCGATATCATGGTATATGTGTGTGCTTGGGGTGGGGATGGGGGATTTTGGCTTTAATTCCCTGGTAACTACATGGAATCTTTGTGTACAGGTGGAGCCCAAGTCCCCGAAAGGGAAACTGTGAACACATGTTGGCTACCAGCAAATTTTCCCCTCTGTTAGATATGGGTTTTTAATTAGCTAGCGGACACCCCTCTTGTGCAGATCAGGAAAGTGAGGCCAGTAGAGGAAGGAGGACTTGTTCAAGACTACAATACACAAGAGTGGTAGAGCTGGGAGTCTGGACCTTTGTCAAGTGTGGAATGACAGAGCCTGAGTTAGAATGGAACTCACGATTCAGCTGAATGTGAAAGGAAGCTCATTTAGATGGATCCATGTTAGGGACAACCCCTCCCACTCCCATCCCTGACTATTTTGGTGAAGAGGAGGGGAAGGGTCATGTGGCCTCCTAGCACGTGCTCCCAGAGCTCACAGCAGAGGTGCCTGGGTGTTGGGGAATGCCTGAATTATCGCTATTTCTCCAGGTGGTCTGGGGCTCACTTGGGTTGGAAGGGGCAAGATGCCCAAGCTGAGTGGTGTGGCTCTGCTTTAGGCCTAATTACCTCCTACACTTCTGGGAAAAGAAGACAAATGTGACCATGGAGACCTCTCAGCTCCTTTCCTGGGGATCTAGGGGGAGGCCTGAGCTGTAAATTCAAGGGGCTTCAGCAAGTCCTGTGAGGTCAGCAAGCCACAGGTTACTGTGGGGTGAAGGGGGCCATGAGGGTGGGGAGGGTTACAGAACTGGTCTCTGTTGGCACCATTAGGTCCTATACTTCTCAAAGTTACCCATTCTACAGAGAGGAAACAGGTAGCGAAGAGAGATGATTCACTTCTGGAGTCACTGGTCCTTACTGCCTACCACCACCACTATTGTACCGGAAAACACTCAGCCAGCCACACACACCAAGGGCGGCTCCCTGGTCTCCCCCACCGGCCCTGTAGAAAGACCCATCGCCACAAAGCGAAGATCGATTAGAAGCAATGATCCCGATAATTCACCTGATCAGACTATTTCTGCTGGACAAATCAAATGCGCGATTGACCTCCACTTAATTCTGCCTGAGTAGACGCGCCTAGAGGCGCGCCCCAGACTCTCTCCCCACCAGAGCCTTAAAGAGATGGGCCCCGTGGCTCCGTCTGCTTTCCCGGGAGCAGAGCCGCGTCCCCAGACGTCCTGAAGCTGGACAGAGTTCCGGCCAGAGCCGGCTAGGGCCGAGGGCCCAGGAAGGGCGGCTGGGCAGGCGCTGTCCAAGCGGCCGAGCAACTGCTGCAAGCGCCTCCCCCTCCCTCGCGGCGCCAGCACGCGGCCCCGCCGGGCTCTGCTCCCAGTCGCCTGCCACCAGCCCGCCGGGCACACGCCTGGGACGGGATGAAGGCTGAGCCAAGGCCGCCGAGGTGCCTGCGGCAGAACAACCGGGGAAGCTCCTACAGTCCCCCAAGCTCCATCACCTGTCCTCCGCCCCACGTGTTTCTTCTCAGAAGATCCGGGAATATCCTAGAGGGCTCCCCTCTTTATGAGTCCCCCCCCCAGCCTGTCCGGAAATAATCCTTCGGGGGAGCGATGTTACAGGGGGCCGGAGATCATCCTAGCGGGGCGTCCTGTCACATACACCTACCTACAGCACTGATCACAACCGCCCCTCAATGTCCCTTCTCCTCGGGTCCCCTCTACACTTGTTTGGTGGTGGGGACCACATCCTAATTTTTAGAGCTAGATGGGGCATTTGAGACCATCTAATCCAAACTTCTGTGGCTAAAGACGAGGAAACGGAGGCTCAGAGAGGACGCCACTCACCAAAAGCCACAGAGCTAGTGAGAGGACGCCTTGGGACTAGAATCCAAGTATTCACATAGTCCAGAACTTTTCTCAGTGTCTTGGACGGAGTCCCCCTCCCATCTTTCAACCTTAATTTGCTTCAACTTCTAAGGTCAGGCAAAAACCCCAAGAGTAAAACAGTGGGGAGGAGAAAAAACAGGAAACATGGAGCTCCACTACCTCCTAATCCCCACATCGCCCCTTGTGCCACTTTTCTGCCCAAACTCTTCCCTGCGCTTTGCTGCACGTTCTCAGGAGATCCCGAGGGCACGTCACCCCAAATCTTTCCACCCATGCACCCCAATTCCCAGCGTTATTTGTCCCTCCTGCGAAGCCGGCCCCCCCTTTCTAAAGCCACCCCCCGCAGCAGCCCGCCCCGAGCGCGCCGCCTGTTTATTCAGCCGGGAGTCCGGCACGCGCCAGGCGCACGCACTGCAACAACAAACCCGGCTGAATGGAGAGTTTGCAAGGAGCGGGCGAAGGGAACCCGAGGGGGGAGAGGAGAGGAGGAGGGGGGGTTTAGGGAGTGGGTGGGAGGAGGAGGTAAGAGGAGGGGGAGTGGGGGCTGCAGCCGCTCGCTGCAGCAGCGGGGAGTGGGGGGCGAGGCGGGGCCAGGGCTGCGCGTGGGGCTGGGTGTCCCATTGAAAAGGCGGCCGCACTCCGGCCGCCCAGCACTCTCTCACTTCTGGCCAGGGAACGTGGAAGGCGCACCGACAGGGAGCCGGCCAGGGAGGGCGAGTGAAAGAAGGAAATAAGAAAGAAAGGGGGTTAACAAAATAAAAACAGCCTGAGCCACGGCTGGAGAGACCGAGACCCGGCGCAAGAGAGCGCAGCCTTAGTGGGAGAGAAACGGGAGACTCAGCAGAGCGCGCTCAGCACTGACTTTTGCTGCTTCTTCTGCTTTTTTTTTTTCTTAGAAACAAGAAGGCGCTAGCGACAGCCTCACACGCGAGCGCCACGCGAGGCTCCCGAAGCCAACCCGCGAAGGGAGGAGGGGAGGGAGGAGGAGGAGGCGTAGACAGAGGAGAAAAAGCATTTGCACCTTCTTTGCTCCCTCTCTAGGAAGTCTCCTGGGGATTTTGTATTTTGTTTAACTTCCTCGGGGCTCCCTCTTCATCTTTCCCCTTCTTTCTCTCTCTGTTCGTGCACCCAAGTCCTGTCTGTGTCCCCCTCGCGCGCCCCGCACCTCGCGTCCCAGCTCGCTCTGATCTCGCGCCTCCTTGGCCGCCGCTGCGCATGGAAAGCTCTGCCAAGATGGAGAGCGGCGGCGCCGGCCAGCAGCCGCAGCCGCAGCCGCAGCCGCAGCCGCCCTTCCTGCCGCCCGCAGCCTGCTTCTTCGCCACGGCGGCAGCTGCGGCGGCGGCGGCGGCGGCAGCGGCGGCGCAGAGCGCGCAGCAGCAGCAGCAGCAGCAGCAGGCGCGGCAGCTGAGCCCCGCGGCCGACAGCCAGCCCTCAGGGGGCGGTCACAAGTCAGCGCCCAAGCAAGTCAAACGACAGCGCTCGTCCTCGCCCGAACTGATGCGCTGCAAACGCCGGCTCAACTTCAGCGGCTTCGGCTACAGCCTGCCGCAGCAGCAGCCGGCCGCCGTGGCGCGTCGCAACGAGCGCGAGCGCAACCGCGTCAAGTTGGTCAACCTGGGCTTTGCCACCCTTCGGGAGCACGTCCCCAACGGCGCGGCCAACAAGAAGATGAGCAAGGTGGAGACACTGCGCTCGGCCGTCGAGTACATCCGTGCGCTGCAGCAGCTGCTCGACGAGCACGACGCGGTGAGCGCTGCCTTCCAGGCTGGCGTCCTGTCGCCCACCATCTCTCCCAACTACTCCAACGACTTGAACTCCATGGCCGGCTCGCCGGTCTCATCCTACTCGTCCGACGAGGGCTCTTACGACCCGCTCAGCCCCGAGGAGCAGGAGCTGCTCGACTTCACCAACTGGTTCTGAGGGGCTCGGCCTGGTCAGGCCCTGGTGCGAATGGATTTTGGAAGCAGGTAGGCTGCATTTGGGGGTGGGTAAGGGGACTATTCTTGTCTTCGTCTTCCCTCTGAATGTCTGTGGAAGGG
Source organism: Lepilemur ruficaudatus (assembly GCA_963574885.1). Lineage (NCBI taxonomy): Eukaryota > Metazoa > Chordata > Mammalia > Primates > Lepilemuridae > Lepilemur > Lepilemur ruficaudatus. The sequence goes on from CAUYRT010066478.1 coordinate 20,827, forward strand.
GGGCTGTCTCCATGGAGATGGGGGGAATTACATTTAAAGGGTTTGTTAAAGTTTGTCAATTTCAAATCCTAGCTTGTTAGTTTCAGCGCTGGCCTCCGAAAGCGGCTTTGCCCAGTTCTCCAAGGAATGGAGGGTAGGGGTGAGATGCGGTGATGCTGGCGAACTGAAAACCGGGACGTGTCAAAAGAGGTGTTCTACCTGGCAGACTCTTCCCCCAAAACTCCATCTCCCCCGCCAATAGCCTTCAAGTGTAAACTAACCTCTCCCGTTACTCTCCTTGCTGTAGGGTGACCGCACAACCTGCTGTCTTTAGTGCTTTCAGCGTCAGCGACGTTGGGAGGGAGAAAAAAGGAAAAGAAAAACAAAAAGAAGAAGAGAAGAAGAAAGAAAAAAAACTCCACAAAAAAAAACAGAAACAGCCAACCTACCCAACCCCAATGGCAACTAAGCACGCATGCCTGAGAGGCAAGGCCCTCAGAAAACAGGGTTGCGCTCAGAACACTATCTTTGCACTCCAATCATTCAAGGAGATATGAAGAGCGACTAGGACTTGACTCAATGCGCAAAATGCAGCTCGTCTGCAAAAGCAGTGGGCTCCTGGCAGACGCGAGCAGCAGACGCACCGTAGTTAACTCCCACCCGCCACTAACACGCACAGCTGAAAGCGCTGGCTCGGGCGCCTTCGCCTCCCCGCCCTCTTCCAAAGCGTTGTTCCGTAGCCCTCTAGAAATGAGCTGGTGTCTTTCGTCTCAGTCACCCCCACCCCAATAAGCTGAAGACATTAGTCTACAGTGAAACTATGCTCTACTCCATCCTTTGAAACCCTGCTCCTCCCCCGGGCCCCATCCCCAAACCCTACCACCTCCTTCAGAACGTCTTTTCTACTGTTTTCATCATAGAATGCTTCCAATCTTTTGTGAATTTTTTTATTATAAGAAAAATCTATTTGTATCTATCCTAACCAGTTTGGGGATATATTAAGATATTTTTGTATATAAGAGAGAAAGAGAGAGAAAAAAGTTTATAGAAGTTTTGTACAAATGGTTTAAAATGTGTATATCTTGATACTTTAACATGTAATGCTATTACCTCTGCATATTTTAGATGTGTAGTTCACCTTACAACTGCCGTTTTCCCTATGTGGTTTTGTAAAGAACTCTCCTCATAGGTGAGATCAAAAGGCCACCAGTTGTACTTCAGCACCAATGTGTCTTACTTTATAGAAACGTTGTTAATGTATTAATGATGTTATTAAATACTGTTCAAGAAGAACAAAGTTTATGCAGCTACTGTCCAAACACAAAGTGGCAGCCAGTTGGTTTTGATGGGTTGCCTTTTGGAAATTTCTATCACTGCCTTTTTTTTCTTACTGTTTTATTACAAACTTACAAAAATATGTATAACCCTGTTTTATACAAACTAGTTTCGTAATAAAACTTTTTTTCCTTTTTTTCGAAATGAAAATAATCAGCTGCCTCTAAGCTTTCTTTGACTCTGAAGCCCCTGGACAAGTTATTGAAATGCCAAAGCGAAGAGGTGGGTGGGGGGAGAAGAGGGTGGTGCAAGACACACTAAGTGGCAGGAATGACAAAGATAAGTGCTGTGGCCAGTCCTACCCAAGTAGTGCCTTAGTGATGAACGCAGAAAATGTACCGTTTTCTTCCCATTCTATCTTGCAAATATACATACGCATGAGAGAATAGGTGGTGATTAATGGCTGTGTCATATCTTGATAAAACAATTGTCCATTTAAAAATCCCAAAAGAAGTGAACTGGAAAGAGAGGGTCCTCCACTCCACTTTCTAACACATAACCCTGTGCTCAGTGTCTCCTTGTGAAACTATGGAAAGCCTGGGTGAAATAATGGGTGGAAAGTTGGGGGCTGGGGAGGCATCCCTACACTGGTGGACATGTTCTTCTTCCCTCCCTCCAGACACACATTTTCTACTTCTTTTCCCCAATGCACACACTTTCCATATTGATTTTAAATAAAAGGTATGTATGATATAAATTCCTTCCAGAAGGAGCTAGATTTTAATCAATAAATGCATTAGAAATGTGTGGTCGCTTTGAGACACTGGTCTATCTAAGCTTGTGACTCTATCCGAATAGCGTGAGCTGCGTGTAAAAGTACCCAATTACCAAGATTCAAAAAGAAATTGGTGGGTTTTTGGCTGGCTTGCTTCTTGTCAGTTAGCAAAGACGTGATTAGAATCCTACTCGGCCTCTCGCCGGCTCCTCGCTCGCCGCCTGCATTACTTGCAGATTCAGTTTGCGTGTCTCCAGCCAAGCGGAAAGCCGAGCGCAAAATGCATCTTACAAAACCCAACAAAGAACGGGTAGCCAGCACGTCTTCCAGAGTTAAAAATCTAGTCTGTGTTGGTACATCTATACCATTTAGTGGCACAGAATAATCATTTTTTAAAGCCGCGATGCGCGGAGCACGCCACAGCGTCTGATGTCATTTTGTTAAATGACCCTCTATAGAATGCACACTGAGGCTTCAGTCCCTTTCAAAGAGATGAACGTAATTAAGGGAAAAAAATCAGTAAATTCCTCATCGCCATAAATAATCGGACTTTCTGCCAGCAGTGGGCCAATTTAGAGCTTACTTGAGAGAACTAATGCTTTTGTGATGCCTGCTTTATTTTTATCTTCTCATTTGGAGGACCAGGGCTAGGCTTCCCCCCACCCCACCCCACCCCCGCCCCATTTCTCTTTGGTTTAATTTAGCTCCTTTGCAAGTTTCCAGATAAGGTATGCAAAGAAAGTGTAGCAAGTCATTTATGGCTATGAATATAACATTAGGATAACGTTTTGGCCCCCACAAAGGGGATTTTTTTTTTCTTCTCCTGTGAGGACAGGTGTTCTTTCACTCACTTCTGAATGGGAAATATCCAGTCTTGTTAAAGTCGAGGCAAAGTTAGCTGTTGTTTGCCACAACGCGAAGGCAAACTGGAAAAATTCACAAAAACACACACAATTTTGCCGAAGCTAGGAAAGGGCAAAGCGAGGATTGGGCAAAATCTCATTACATCTGCTCTAATCGCTTAGCAACACAAAGCCGGGGCTTGTGCGGGGAAGGGAGCCATTCACAGCGCTCTGACAGGCCGCATTCAGCCAGCGTTAGTCAGCTCCATAAATCACCGCTGCCCATTGGCTGCGCGGCGGGCTTTGCAGCAGCCCTGGGCTGTCAGCGAAATACAAAATGTAGACCCCAGAGGCTGGCAATCGCAGCACCCCCCCGTCTTGGTCCCCACCTCACCTTTTTTTTTTTTTTTTTGATGGAGGGGGGATGCTGGGAAAGAAAACTGCATTGACTTTATTGACTGAGAAATCTTACCTATTCAAAAAATGGCCTGGAGACCACCGAGTTAAGACTGGAGACATGCCCGCAATCGACCCGGAGGAGCACCGAGTGCGGGAGAGAAAGAAAATACAAGCCCGCCACTGGCTGCAGAGTTGTCGAATGCATGCATTATCAGAGGCTGGGAGAGGGCTACTGGGGTGTCACACGTTTCACCTCCCTGACACGCACGTTTTAAATTTTTCAATTGAGAGTAGGAGGGCATGTATGAAGAAGAATCTATCTCAAGTTCACATCAAGCAGTTTCACCAAGGAAGAAAGAAGAAACCGTTCTGCAGCTGCATAGACCTTCAGAGGAATAGGGCTGAGATGCCCCAAGAGAGAGGGATAGAATGTGCATTTCCACTTTGCTGTTCTTTGCAGGCTGGGGATGTTCCAACACAGAGTTAACACTTCAGTTCTTTGGTACCCACAACAGCTAGCTGAAAAAATGAAGTTAGCAAAAGACCTGTGTCAGAGATTACAAGCTGTAGGTAAATGTTAGTGCCCAGTGTTGTTGCTATTCGCATCTTCCAATTCTGTCTCTCATTTTCCTGAGGACTAGTCAGATGCATTTAAATCACAGCCCAGATTTGATTCTTACCAACAAACCAACTCTGGGAGTAGATGTAGAATCAAGGTAGACCTTCCTTGGGAGTCCAGGTTGCCTTACCTCAAGGCACCCCAATGCCACCTCCTCTGAGAAGCTTTCCCTGACCACCCTATCTAAAGCAGCTCTCCATCTGCTACACTCTCTACCCATTATCTTGTTTTTCCATCTTGACATTTACCATTATCTGAAAACGCTGTATCTTTGTTTATATGATTGTTGTCAATTGCCCCCCACTAGGTGGTAAACTCCCTGAGGACAGAGACCTTACCTGTCTCTTTCACTGTTATCTCCCCCACCCCTAGAAAGATAGGTATTTGTTGACCAAATCGACAGATGGTTACTCTGTTCCATCCATAGTTATATTACTTATTCTTCCTTTCTGCTCCAGATGCACTTGCCACCCTTCTCTGCTCTTCTCTGTGTCTCAGGAGGCTGATCTTTGTGGAATTCATCACTAGAGCTGCCATGATTTCTGGCTTTGTGTTGAGTTTGGCTAGTGGGTGGCACCAGCAGGAGACTGCAAGATGGGGAAATAAATAGGTTGGGTGTTTATGTCCCTGCTTTCTCCCTGCCTGGACTCATTTGCTTTGGCAGTGGCTCTGCTCCTTGGTCTAAAACCACAGCTCTTGTCAGGAGTCTCCTCTCCCACAGCTACAACTCTTGTTGAGCAGTAACAGCTTCCTCCTACTGCCCCTCCAGGCTCAAAGGTGGTAATAGCTCTCCCTTGTTAGTAACCTCTGGGTGCTGCATCATTTTGGTTCCCTAAGCCCCACCCACATCTCTGTCTCGCTGTTAAACTCTGTTCATTTACCCTAGTGCCATTGGCTGCTGCCAACCCTGAGTGGTACATAGGCCATTTTCCCACAGGATGTACTAGTTTTATGCAAAATTTTCAGGGACTCATAGGGGTATCAGTAAGACACTTGGTAGCGTAGGGGTGAACCTAACTCTATGCAACATCTAACTCTAGAAAATCACTTCATCTTTTTGAGCCAAGAATGACTTACCTGAAAGTTTGCAAAAAAAGAAGCCAATTACAGTTTTCTCTTCTGGAAAATGAGGATAGCAATACCTCCCATTTGCATCCATCACTAGATGAATAAAAAATGAAAGGGCTTTAGAGCTACCAATGACCATATCAGTGCAAGAGATATTTGCTTCTCATGATCTTTAGGAACCAAGTAGAGGGATGGTGCTGAGGACTTGCCATTAAGATAAGCAAAGATGTTCTTGCTGTTGGGAAGCTAGCATATTTTCTTTCACAAGTTCATTCACTTGACCATTTATGCACCCATTTAAAAGAGGAGGGACAAATGATTAAATTTAATCAACATTTCTAGAACTTAATTGTCTTAATTTGTATCTTAGAGATAGGAGCTCTCCAAGAAGCATGGCTTATTGCAACCTCTTTTAAAAACACCATGGATGCTCCTGTGGTGTACTAAATCTCAGCAACCGTATTTCCCTTTACTTATTTCTGAAAAGTCTCTGAACTTCTTTCTCCTTTTCTTCACTCTTGAGCGAGGAAATGATCCTTTTCGGATTTCCCCAGAAACTCCAGGTTATCCGGAGTCAAAGGTAAGGAAAGAAGTGGGTTCCCTAACGCTAAAGTTCTTTTCCCTCTGTGAACGCGAATGGCTTGGCTCTAGCGCAGGTCGAAGTTATATTCCTGCTTCCTTTGTATGCAAGATTAGGTTGTTACAAAAGAGGGTGTGTAGGTTAATGGCAGGAAGTAAGTTGCAGCGCCGAGCGCAGGCCCTGAGCGGGTGTCAGGCTTAATGATTTATTCAAGCCGCAGCGCATCCGGGCGTTGATTGGCTGCAGGCATGCGTCCGCTGTCAGCCGCGCGCGCCGGGGACTCGCCGAGACGCGCCGGGCTACCTGACGCGGGGGCGGGGATGGCGGGGGGGAGGAGAGGAGGCATGGGGACAGGCCAGGAGCATAGAGGTGTGAAAGAAAAGAACAGGTGAGAGAGAGAAAGAGAGACAGGGAGGAGGGGAGACAGGAGAGAGGAAAAGAAAAAGGAGAGAGAAGGGAAGGAAGGAGGGAGAAGAGAGAAGAGAGGAGGAAGGGAAAATCGAGGCTAGATCGCGGAGGTGGGGAGGAGAAGGAGAGGGAGGGAGAGATGGAGAAAGAAGAAGAGCAAAACAAGAGGGGGAAAGAGAGACTGTAGGAGAGGAGAGGTGTGGCGAGGAGAACAAATAAGAGAGCGCATAGAGAGAGGCTGGAGAGGGGAGTGGGACGCGCTCCCAGAACGTCCCGCGTGCGCCCCCCTCCAGGCAGCCAGCGGGCGGCCGCTCACAAAGCTGCCTTTGATGCGCTGGCTACCAGGGCTATTTTGGGGATGAGACGGGGGAAAGCCGCCAACCCACGCTCCTTGAAGGGAGTCACTTTCTGCAAAGTACGCTGGAGAGGACTGGGCCTTGGGTCCGGGCTGTCGAAGCAGGAAGTGGATTCAGGGGACAAAAGCTCCGCACCTGCCAAAAGCGAGAGCACTTAGAGAGCGCCTCCCTCCCCCGCGCCTGGCTGCCCCGCCGCCCGGGATGCCGCTCTGCGGAGCTGGGTTGCTGCTCGGCACCGCCGCCTCCGGACTGGACCCGGGCTGGGTTCCGCCCTCCTCGTCCTCTCTGAACCAAACCACTTTTGCCTGCCTTTCTTTGAGTCTTTCTCAGTCTGTCGTCTGAGCCACTTTGTCTGTCTCCTCTCTTACTTCTCCTTCTTCCTTTTCTTCTTCCTTCCCCTCTCCTTTCTTCATTCATTTGCTCTTTCCTTTTCACCATTAATTAAAAAAAAACAAACTGCTAGCTTGCTGTCCTACTCCAGCCAGTGGGCCCTTTGCAAGGAGGGAGAGGGGTGGGGAGAAAGGGAAGAAAGATATTGCTGGGGAAAGAGAATGTGGCATTAGAAACTCGGAAAACCAGCCCACTGTGTGCATTTGTCTGGATGAAGTTGTTGAGCTGGAGAGTCAGCAGTCAGAGAGGGTGGCTGCTTGTGTTAAGGAGTTGGAAATTCTATCAATAACCACCCCTCTCCCAAAGAGAAGACAGAAGTAAAGCTGGCGTGTCCTTCCCCCAGCCCCTGCCCGGCCCCCCAGTACACACAGCCCGTGGGCTCCCCAGCTATCTCTCTTTACTAGGAAAAACAGTCTGTCTCCATTGTCCAGGTGCCAGCAGGGCCTTTGGCGAAAGGGAGGCCGGCCAGCCTTCTGATCAAACTCAAAGGTTAGTTAAAAGACAAAAACAGCTGAAAGTCTTCATGAATAATGCGGGGCCAGTGCGCCCCCCACCTTCAGCCCCCCCAGCTCAGTGTTTAGTGCAAGCCAGGCTCAATGCCTGACCACTTGGTTATGCTGCTCGCCTAAGTCAGAATTTCACAGAAAGGCCGAGAAGAAAAGCTCCCACAATTAGGGGTCGCCTGTCAGAAAACATTAACGCCTTCCTCTCCCAGCCTGTCAGGCCTGCTGCAGATACAAACCGCCATGGCGAATTGGCCCTCCACCCCGTGAAGTGCCCGCCAGCCAAAGGAGCAGGGATTTGCAAGCCAAAGGAGATGCAGTCTGCCTCAGTGCGGTTTCTGCAATGTCCTCATGCACAGAGATGCCCCCAGCCCCTGCTTCCTAAGACTTAGCGTTGGATGCCTGGGAGAGGTCATACAAGATAGTCCTGCAGATGGGCAGATGGATAGACCTCCCAGACTGAGCCAGTTTAGCAGGACCTTTGCCTGCATGGAAATGATTAAAATATATACACATGGCTACACCCCTATTTCCTGTTTACTGAGCATTTTTCAAGTGCCAGGCACCTTATTTTGTTAATGATCAGAGCAATCCTTTAAGGTGCTGTATAATTATATTGACCCTATGGGTGAAGAAACTGAGAGTCTCAGAGAGGATGTATGACTCTTCCTTCCATGGTCACCTAGCTAGGTAGTGGCAGAGAGGAGTGGAAGTCAGATTGGCCTGACTCCAAATTTCGTGCCCTTTCCACCGTAATGCAAGCCCTTAGTTTGTCCAGTAAGATCCAGAGACCAATTCTATGTTTGCTTGCTTTTGAAAGCATTACGAATCCTTGAGCATGTCCTTTGCCATCTTCCTTGTGCCACCAAGAAAATTCTCCATTTTAAGAACAGTATCTGGCACAGGCTTGACACTCACAAACTTACAGAAGAAAGGGAGAAAGGAAAGGAGGGAAGAAGGGAAGGATTCCTTAGAAAGGTCTTTCTGGTTTTCTTTGAACATTATTTTGTTCTGGAAGACAATTTGATTTTGGTTTGTATGCTTGATGTACCATCAGTTAGGTAGGCAATTGAACCTTTGTTTCTTCATCTGCATAAGTGGAGATAAAAATAACTACTTGCCAGGGGAATGATGATGATAGAATAAGAAAAAATATGGAAAAATACCTACCATGGTATCTGGCATATAGTAGATGCTCAAGAAAATTCAGTTGAAAATGAAATAGGCATTAATCTTTTATTTTTGTGTATCAGGAAAATGTGTGTCTTGCATGTGATTACATCTCTGAAATAAAAATGCTGTATTGTAGCTAAGTCGTTAGGGAATTGTGTAAGCTGTTGTTCTATGGTCTTCACACCACCAGGATGATATGAAGTAAGGCAGGGACCATGTTCTCAGGTCTTAGGGAGACTATCTAGTAGTGTGGAAGAGTTTCAGAGCCTCCAAGAAGTGAGCTGTCATCCTCCAGTAGGAGCAGAATGATTTGGCTGTTACTCCTCCCTGGTGAAGGAGGTAGGAGATTGTCAGCCCATTTTGTGGAAGAGAAAAATGAAGCCGCAAGAAGTGACTACTTTGCTAGGCTTCCTTCTAAGCACTGGAAGTTAGAATTGATTGCTATGATTCCCTCCCAGAAGCCTTATCCTCTCAGCTTTCTGGATGATTCAGAACTTTGGTCACTTCCTCAGGCCTAAGAAGGAAAATTTTCAGAAAACCATTTGTAGAAATTCAAGGGACCGCCATTATTCCCATCCCATGGGACTCTGGTGAGATCCTTCAAATTTGTTTCAATTCCCAAACCTCCAATACTGCTAATCACCACCTCTCTCTGATTCTATCCGCCGATTAGCTCTTCCAACTTGGAGTTTGAAAGCACCAATTAAAAAAAATAGAGACGAAAACAAGAAGAGCTACTATTTATAATTCCAGGATTGTTTAATAATTCTGCCAAAGTCCATCAGCTTCTCTGTCACTATTTTTTCACTGATTCCTGTGTGATGTTTTGGCACCTAGAGAGCAGAGATGATCCTCAGCATGTCCCTCTATGGCTCTCCCACGTTTTCTGTTTTTTCTCTTTCTCTGAGCAACCTTCTTCATCTTCCAGAAGACAGATTCTGTCCTTGATATATAGTCATTACTTCATGGACTGCTGGCCAAAAATAATGGAGAGATGTAAACACAAGGTCTACTTTGTAGATGTTTTATGAAAATATTACATTGTCTGAATATGTCCAGAATTCAGTAATATTTGAAACATAAGCCAGTCTTATGAGCAACCCACACATACCCACACAAGCATGTAACATAAGATGGCTAAAATGAAAACTGGAGCATTTTTACAACCATGGTGATGTAGCCAATGGTGGTTTATGTAAACTAATGATGAAATCTTTTCCCTTGAAAATACATGAAAAAATAGAATGACCAAATATCTCAGCCCTGGGAGGAAGACCAGGCTGGGCCAGCCCAGCTGTAGCATTCAGACCACGTCCATGACCATATTGTCTCTATGGAGGGGATGGAAGCTGCATTTGGAAGAGAAAGTAGCACACGTGTAAGAGCGTGTTCTTTGTCTAAGTAATTTTCTTCTGAAGGAGTAGCCAAGAAGAAGCCTGCTTTATAGCCATCTCCCCATTCTCAGGATTGTCCTTACTCTACTGGGACACACAAATTGGAGGAGGGGGTTATTTTGTGTCATCTAAATAGAGTATACATTTCAATGAACAACCAATTTGTTGCCAGAGATCGTCTATAGATGAAAATAGACATGCTAATTCTAACTCTGGACCCTTTTTTTCTAAGGAAAAAAAAATCAGACAAGTTCAAAAGACACATAGCCAGGGTGTTTGTTGTAGCACTTAAAAAAAAATAATGTTGAAAAATCCGAAACAACCTTTAACTTTAATGTTAAGTATTGGTTCAAATAAATATTTTTAAGCTCATACATATTGTGCAGAGTTTTAAATGGTGATGTAGATTTATGTTTACTAACATAGAAATATATCTGTGATATATTATACATAAGTAAAAAGAAGATAATAGCTTTTACCTACAATTCTGTCAATCAGAGGAAACCAATCAACTTCTAATTATCTATACTTTTTTACAAAATAGCATCAGATCTTTGACTTTTCTATAAAATATGAACATTAATTAGTGTAGTTATTAATTCAACAAATGTTTTCCCAGGCCCTGTTGTAGGCCTTCAGGATACAGTAGTGAAAAAGGTCAGCATGGTCCCTGCTCTTACAGTTTATGCTACCCCATAAGACAGAAATTCAAAAATCTAGTAGTAACATGTATCTGAATCATTAGTCGTCTACAACATAATTTTAAATGTTGATTAAATACATGAAAACCAATCTGTGTATTTTTACACAGAAAGGCTTCTCTGTTTTTATTTTTTATTTGTTGCTATTTGTAAATAAATCCTATGAGGAAAAATTTTATAACCAAACAATTACACATATCCATGATTATGTCCTTGGGACAGATCTACAGAAGGAAAATTGCTTTGTCAAAGGAAATGTGCTTTTTTGAAGGCTTTTGGATTCATATCTTTTAATTGTCTTCAGAAAGTTTCAATCAGTTATGATTTCCCCAGCAGTAATATGTATATCAACTTCCTTACAGCCTCACTGAGTAGTACTGTATTTTAAACAGACAATCTTACCAATTGGTAAATTTTTTAAAAAGTTAATCTCAATCTTTCATTCTGCTTATATCTTACATCACTAGTGACATTTGGGTTTTTTTTTTTTCTTATTTATTTACACCAATGGTTGTCATATCCTGGACTAAGATCTGTTGCATTATATTAACTGGGTGAAGGTTTAAAATACATATTCCTGTAGATTCTGATTATCTAGGTGGCTCTGATATAAGACCAGTTTGTGGACAATGGTGTTTAATTTTAGCCGTTTGAGGTAGATAAAGCAGATAGATAACCTTAGAAATGACAACTATGGATAAGAAAAAACCTCTAATTCCATAAAGGTGACTTATATTCTAAATTTACTTCTTCCAAGTTACAGGGGTTGAATGTCCCCAGTGGCAATCTGTTGGAGGCAAATGTGGAGGATTACTTTGGACTGTGATTCTCAAAGTGATCTTGCCTCTCTTTTCCAGACTCTTCCCATTTGTGCTGACCTCCCAGCCCTGCCCCCCACCTGCTGCTGGCCAGAGAAGAAAGGCATTTCCATTGGCCTTGGCTGCCTGGGGAGATCTATATTACTCCCGGGAAGACAAGAGCTGCCCCCATCTTGGTAAAGTGTGAAATTCAGTTTTGATTGCAAAGGGAAGCCATTTCAACGGGATTACACCGTGACTGTGTAGATTAAACTCAGCCATATGGCCTGGGGACACTTCTTCCTACTGTCAGGTAACAGTGCATTGCTAATGACGTGTCAATGACATTTTCAAATACAAAATAAAGCCACCTGGACAGGAATAAAGGAGACAAAAAATGACAAGATGCTGGTAAGCATTAACAGAGCTCTCATTCTCGGCTGGCTTTAAAGAGGAGATGCGATTTGTTTAATTTATAAAAACCAGTGAGCATGGTGTTGTAAAAGGACGTTTGCCTGCTTGACATAGTAAAAAGAGATTCCCTATTTTATCAACAGAGAGTCCAGTGTTGACTCAAAGAGATTGCTTAACCTCACTTAGCCTCAGTTTCTTCACCTGGTAAGTGGGCATAAAAACGCACTTCACAGGGTTGTCACAAGAGCAAAATAGGTTATGTGAAGGTGATTTGTAAACTGTCAAATGATGTACAAATGGAAAAAAAGGATGGTTTTATCAGCCAGAACACTCAGTTACAAGCAATATAAACTCTCATCAATTTAAATTAAAGAGAGTTACAGAAGAGGCTTTTGGTAGTTCAAAGAATTACTGAAAAGGCTCATTCTAGGATCAGAAAATAGGCTAGAAAATGTGAGGCTGAGAGCAGTCAAAACCATAGCTAAAGCCACCCCCCCAGAATAGTTGGATGAGGCCGCAACCACGACTGCTTCTCATCTCTGGATACCACCATTTGTACTGACATCATCCCTAGGACTAGACATTGGATGTCCTGCTGATGCTGAAGGTGCCACTGCCTGAAACCTGTTCTTCCCAGCTGCCATTGGGACCAGAACAGATTCTTCACTGCCCCTGTTTCTTTGTGCCACTAGCCATCAAGTCCACATCTGAGGTGACAATTCAGTTTGGTTGAGATACAGATGCAGGGGAGGCCAGGAAAGTGAGTATCTGGCCTCACTTGCTTTTATACTAGAACATGGGATCTGTTTTCTACCAAAATGCTTCAGAATACCCAAGGGAAGGGTACCCAGATGCTGGGCAGCCAAAAACAAAACAAAGTGACAAACCAAAAAAAAAAAAAAAAAAGAAGAAGAAGACAACTATCTTTCAGATTAAGAGTGTGCAAACTATTAATATTTCTGAAAAGGGCGACATAGTGAATATTTTCGGCTTTGTGAGCAACTACTCGATTCTGCAGTTGTAGTGCAATAGCAGCCAGGAACAACACGTAAGTGAATGTCACTGTGCTCTTCAATGAATGACACTTTCCTTACAACAGGCTTGTACTTTGCCAATCCTTGTTCTAGAGTGATGATGATGGTGACAACTGGGTCAACTTTAAAACTGTCCTTTGACCTGTGGTTGGAAATGGGTGTTGGCAGAGAGAGCAGGAATTCCTTCCATTGTGCACCGGCAAGATGTCATCTCTCCTTCGGTTATGTTGCCCCTGGTTACTGATGCTTTCTTTCATTGTGAAAACTGTTTTCCAGATAGGGGGCTAATAATATGTAAGCTCTTAGTGTTTAAACATAATTTCAATTCAAATCTGAGCACTAATTGAACTCTACCCTCTAGGTAGATTTGTGTAGCAGAGCATAGGGGGCAGAAGAGGTGCCTTCCCCACTTTCTGCCATCCTGCACGATCACTCAGGCTCTGTCTGGGTCTTCCTGGTGCTCCTCTCCTCAGCTCTGCCTCATTATTACACCTTTTGGGGCGAGTTTCATCATTTCCTGCCATAGATGGTATCCCAAGGGCAGTTAGTGTATCCCAGGCATCTGGGTATTACTTTCTTCCTCACAGCATGTCAACCACATTGGTGAAATTCATCAGTAACTTCTTATGGTTTCTATGTGATGTTCTCATAGACTGGTTTAGTTGAGCTGAGGAGGGAGGAGAATGAATCCAATGGACTTAATGATGAATCATTGGATGTAAATGTTCGCTGTCATAAAGATAAAATAATTATTTAATGGAAATGACAGTTTCTTTCTTTCCATCACTTATTTAACCCATAGGAATCATGGTCCTAAAGTATGTCATGTATATGCTGGGCAATAGGGCTACAGAAATGAATAAAATGTGGCTCCTATCTTGGAAGACATTCAATTAGTTTATTAATCTTCATAGCCAAGCTTTTATTACTGGAAGCAGTTATTTATTATATCTGTAGCTTCCAAGCATAGTACATGCTGCAGGGAAATGGGCTTATTCATCACTATACAAGGAGGATCAGTCATCACTTTTATCAGAAATAGGTTGATGGTGCAGAAAACCCAAACTATGATGGTGAAACCAAATAAAGGACTCTCTTTCTTTCTTTCTTTCTTTCCTTTTTTTCTTTCTTTCCTCTCCTTCCTTCCCCTCCTGCCCTCCTTCCTTCTCTCCCTCTCTTCTTTCCTCCCTCTTTCTTTTTTCCCTCCCTACTTCCTCTCCCTCTCTCTCCCTTCCTTCCTTCTTTCCTTCCTTCCCCCCTTCCTTTCTTCCTTCCTTCCTTCCTTCCCTTCTGAACAAGAAGTAGGAATTCACTCAGGTTGGTATGATGGCTCACAATGCTTTCAGGATCACAGGTGCTGACCAGCTTTCCACTTGGCCATCCTTAGCGTTTGGCTTGTTGCCTTGCGGTCCCAGGATGACTGCTCCATCTCCAGATCATACTTGCTTTCTAGGCATGAAGGGGCAGGAAGAAGGAAAAAAAATGGTTGTGCCAGCTGCTCTCTTTTAAAATGAGGCTGAGATTGATGTTTTAAACCAGGAATGTCACTGCTCCAAACACAAGTGGGATTCTGTTAGTAAGGGAGAAGGGAAGGATGACTATCGGGTCTTAAAGAGACCCAAGGTTCCTTCTACTGTAGATTTTACCCAAATATGTACAGGTTCATTTCCCCTACCTATAAGCTGGCATCTGTTTCCAATTCTTTCAGTCCTCATTATTTGTCTAGACTTTTAAGTTGAAAAGTAGGGTCAGATTTCTCAATGCAGTGCCATTAATTTCATTTATGGAGACACTGAATGTTTAAAGGTAGATCTAGGCCTTCTAGGTCTCCTTCTTCAACCCCTTGCACTACAAATGATGGAAACAGAGGCCCACAGACATTAAATGACTTGCCTAAGATCATACTGCTAGTAAGTGGGAGATCCTAGATTAGATAACATGGAGAGAATGCTGGGCATATTCTTTCAAAAGGTTATTTTCCCAGTTAGATTTCAAGATTGTAAGATTTCAAGCCATCAAGACGAGGTGGAATCTTTTCTAAGTAGTTCCTTTCATTACAGGGATCTGCATGTAAGCCCATAGCACTGGCATTGGTGTTTGAACTACATTTCCATTCCTTTCCACTAATTTTTTTTTCATTTTTAGAGCCTCTAACAGCCTTATTCCAGCTCTCATTAAGTGTCTAGTAGGCTCTGAAAAAAAAATTCCCCACTTGTTTTCCAAATCTTAGTTTATGATATTACCATCCCCCCACAATTTTCAACTAGAATCCCAAGAGTGAGTTCTGACTTCCTCTTCAACCAGTCTCCAGGGAGCATCAATAAATCCAAAAGATTCTATAGGATGGTTTTAAAGTATAGAAAAATTGGGAGCATATTAAAATTATTTATAGAACTCTATTCTGAAATTAATGATTAGACCCATTAAGCTTTAAATTTAGAGATATTTTGCCTGTAAAGGTATCTAGAGATTGAAGGAAATATTCTGAACACATTATTTGAAAATGTGACTAATGTATTTAATTTAAACATAATTAATCTAAGCTTTTTCAATATCCTGTATTTATGTTTTAAATTCAGCCCCTGTTTCTCAACTCCCTTGCTTTTGCCTTTGTTTAGGACCTGATCATTTCTCCCGGGACTTTTGCCTCTTAGGTGGTCTTCTTGTTCTTGTTGCTCCAATCCATCCTCCACACTGTTGGCCACTTGAGTATTTTAAAGATGATACAGGGACCCCATGACTGCCACCAAAGTGATCTTTCTAAAGTGTGATCATATGTCATGCTTGTTTAAAACACTTCTATGCTTTCCCATTGCCCATGATAGTAGATACTTTATTGACTCCACAGATATTTATGGAGCTCCGACTACGTGCCAGTGCTGTGCTAGGCAACATCAACATGAAGCTGAATGAGGCAAACCTGGAGGCTACTCTTACAGAACTTGCGTTTTTACGAACGATTGATAAGGTATTTGATGGCCCAGACTCTGTCTTTAGCCCACCCAGATCTCCAGGCTTCTCTGTTGATGTTTATACCCCAGCAATACTACACTGCTTATATTCTCTGCACATGTTCTGCTCTGTCTCCTCTTAGTATCTTTGCACATGACCTATTTGTTGGTCTGGTGTCTCTAACATCACTTCCTCCAGGAAGTCTTCTTTGATCTCAACTTACACAGATAGATCACTTTTTCTCTGGAACTTTTACACACAGCCAGCCCACCATATCCATGGGTCTGCAACTGTGGATTCAACCAATCACAGATCAAAAATATTTGGAAAACAATTGTATATGTACTGAACATGTACAGACTGTTTTCTTGCCATTGTTCCCTATACAACACAGTGTAACAACTATTTACATAGCATTTCTGTTGTATTAGGTATCATAATTAATCTAGTGATGACTTGAAGGACACGGTAGGATGTAAGTTGTTTGCAAATACTATGCCATTTTATATCACGGACCTGAGCATCTGTGGATTTTGGTATACATGGGAGTCCTGGAACCAGTCCCTGACAGATTCTGAAGGACAGCTGTATTCTCTTGTTATTTAGTCATCCTCATCACAATATTCCCTAATTTATTTGTGTATAGTCCACCCTTTTCTTTTTCCTAGAGTGGAAAAATGATCAAAACAAAAGGACTTTGAATTGTGTTTAGAATTCGGAAAAACTGCCAGGATCACGTTTATTAATTAAGTAGATGCTGGTGTATCAAAAAGAGAAAGGATGAAATTTTTCATATTGACCACCAGGAGTTACAATGAGCATTTTGTAGCTCTGAGAACAATAGCTCTTAAGAGAAGGAGCCAGGAAACTCTACGATGCTTTATCTCACTCGACTATAACAATTTGTGAATCCTCATTAATTGTCTAACAATGTTTCATGGATCTTGAAAGTAACTGAAATAAAAGGGTTCATTAGTGTGCACTTCATAATGGGGGAGACTCAATTCTCAGAACACAAGAAGGGAACTATTCTTTTTTTTTCTCTTTAGGTGTCAGGAGGTCTAGGAAACAGAAAGAACAGGCTATAGCAAAATGCAAACTGATTTGGGATTTTTTTTTTTTTTGTCAGCCTAAAAATTCCTGGCAGCAAAAAACTGGGGGTATGGAAAGAAAAATCTAAGGCAAACTAATTCACATATTAAGGGAGAATTCATATTTCTATTTTCATTTTTTTTTTTCTGTAAGAGGGAGCCTTTATATTTTGTTTTCATGTTAGATTGTTGAGTTTTAGGAAAAATGATTGTGGTTTATGGCCCCAATGCATAGTGCAGAACCATAGTAGATGCTCAATAAATATAAATTTTAATTAAATAGCATTGTATAGTTGATGATTGGTTTTGATGGGAAAAGATCTAAAATCTAAGAGAGGTGATAGACATAGCATGAAAAAAGCATCAGCTATATAAAACCACAGGTCTCAGGGTGTTATCAAGTTCTACATTTTTGGGCAGGCAGGACCGAGGCCCAGCACTGGGGAACATGAGCACATGTGCTCACATACAGCGTAATGCAGACAGATCTATATGCTGCCCAAGCTTTGTGCCTCGCAACTCTTATGCTCCATAACCTCAGTCCTGTTTTTCTGGTAGTCCCAGCATCCTCTTCTCTTTTGTTGCCCTTGTCAGTGACATGGAACTTTATTTCTGCATTTTATTTTTAACTTTTCTTTCAAACAACCTCAAGGAGTCCATGTATATAAAAAGAAGCAGGCCCTCAATGCTGTTCCAACCCACTAAGAGCAAGGTTTTCACTTCCATTCTTTGCAGTCCCAGTTCATAATTTTTAAAAAAATTTTGTTCTCGTCTTTATAAATCCATTCAGCAAATTTAAAAATAAATTTATACAAATTCAATGTGTGTGTGGATTTTGGGTGGGCTGTGGAAATTGATTTACGAGTCAACCACTTTTTTCTTTTCTTGCCATCTCCTGCTTGAGTGGTTTGTCGGCCCCGGGGCCTTTCTTTCACTGGAGGAGAATAAGGTTGTCTATGGAAGAGGTCAGCATTTCAAATTGGTGGAGTTCAACTGCACAAATGACATAGAACTGACAAGAAAAGACAGGGGTTTTGGAGGTCACAGACTGCATAGGTCTCGCTTAGGGTTTTTGCTTTGTGATGAACCCTGGCACCAAAATGAATTAAATAACAGGCTTAAGGACTATTGAGGGAGGACTGAATGCAAATCAAAGATAAGTAGAAGTTTTCTTTCCTAAAAGGGGAATGATTTTTTCCCTTCCCTCTCCCCGTTCCATATCTGTGCCGGCAAGAGCTGCATGTTAAACATGATTTCGCTGGCATTATGCTGGGCGCTTTCACTCCAGGCCGCTGCGATGGCCTATCTTGGCCTATGATTAATGACCTGCTAGGCAATTTGGAAGCCATAATAACTCCGCGGTCCACACACAAACTATATAGTCACATTCCTTTTGCAGATTTGCCAAGCTGTTACCAAGGGGCCCACAGAGGAGCCGGATTGCTCGAGAGATAGCGGGGCATTTCTGCAAATGCCATTCGGGCCTTATCTTGCTGAAAAGTGCAATGAGCGGCAGGCTCATTTACAACATTCAAAGCCCAGATCTCACAGCTTCTTTATTTCAGCCCAGATTAAGGAAGACAAAACAAAAAACAAAACAAAACAGAAATAGCTCCAAAAAAAAAAAAAAGCTGGTAAAAACCAATCTCTCTATATGGTCTGTAGGCTCTGAATGATTACGTAGAGAACACAGTGGTATTCCCAAATTTTTATTTGGATTCACGGAGGTCTAATGCTAGTAATGCCTCCAAAAGCAAAGAGTGGATTTTTGAAAACCCCAGGTAGAAATAAAGGCTGCTCTTCAAGTTTTATTGTTTGGAGTGTTTGTATACACACTTCTAAACAGTAAATCTGCTTATTAGAGTGGACAGGTATTGCCCTGGGAGTCAGGTGCTTGGGGTCTAGTCCCAGTTCAGCCACTGCATTGCTCTGAGCCCCTGGATGCATTTATTTCTTCTCCTCTTGGGGCTGCGGTTTTCTCAGCTGAGAAGGTCAGATTTAGCAAGCAATCCACTATGCCCTTTCTGTTTCCAATTGTTATTGATGTTGCAGGTATTTATGGAGCTGCCATCATGTACTTGGCACACTTCTAGACTCTTAAGATATTTAAGGGAGAAAGCAGACAAAGATCCTTGTGCTCAAGAGGCTTACCTTCTTGAGGTGTGAGACAATCATTGACAATAAAGATAATTAATAAGCAAATTATATATGTTATATGTATATACATATAATTATATATGTTATAAGTACTGCAAAAAAGAGTAAAAGGAAACAGGAATGGCATGGGTGGGGCTTGGGGACAGACTGCAATAGGAAATATTATGGTCAGTGAAATTCGGAGTAATCTGAAGTAGATTAGAGAGTCAGCCAAAATCCCAGTGTTTCTTCTGTGCAGTCAAGGATGAGAAAACCTCAACCCGGAAAGCGAGCTGGTCAACTCCACCATAACCTTTCCAGGGCTGTTTGTTCCTGAGGAAAGTGATCTTATAATGCACAGAGTTAAGCCAAGTGAATGTCACAGAGTCCACAGGCAATGTCATGTCAAGAACCTTCTATGCACCAGGTTCTATGCACAGCTCTAGCCATGCAAAGGGAAGTGAGATGATCCACGCCAAAGCACAGAGAAGATGGACGTGAAATAGATTGTTCAGACACTGAGTTCGTACAGAGCACCGAAACAGGTTGTCGTTGCTAACGGTCCGTTTCTCCCATGTATAACTCATTCAAATGAGATGTCGTTATGTTTGCCATATCCACGTAATACTGACTCATGCCTTTGTTTAAATTGTTACTTTACTATTGCCCTAATCAATGCTATCTGTGAAATTACTTGTTTGACGTATTATCTACCACAAATTTGGTATATATATCAAATTATATATAAAGAAAATTCTGTGTGTGTACATATGTAGATGTATATATAATTGTAAAAATGACAAATATTCATCTGTATGCTATCTAAAGTCATCGCCAGGATGATTACTAAAGGAAAGCGAGCTACATTTTTGGAAATAAAACTGAATGGGATGAGCTGATGATAGCAAAGAGAGGAAGAGAACATTTGAGGCAGAGAGACTCGTGGCTTCTATTTTATTTACATATGAAAATTGTTGACTTTGGACAAAAGAGAATCAAAGTTAAGTGGTTGGGGTAGGCTTCGTAATTATGCAACCCATTAATCAGTTTTGGACCATTTGAGTGATTAGCAGATGGATTTTTCTTTGGAATTCCCAAACATCAGACATCATTTGCTTTTGACCATATGACCAGACTTCTCTTTTCTCTCCTTGTGTCAAAGCATTGTGAACAGGAAGCCAAGTTCATGCCATGTGAACTCAGTAGAGCCCAAGGCACACATTCTAGTATGTTTAGAAAAAATATTAAAATGGTCATTTTTTGTCTAATAGTTAGAGAAAAGCATGTAAAAAAAACCTTTTTTAGTTAAAAATTAGGCTTTCGTTACTAGCTGAGGGAAATTTCCAAATTTCCATGCTTTTGGGGTATATATTTACTTTTAAAAATTCCCCTTTCTTTCCTTAACTACTCTAATTAGAGGACAGCCACATACTTTTGGAATCTGTACAATCTTCAATAAGATAAATAGATACATGGTACTGGTATCTGCTTTTCTAAAAATATTTTTTATTTTAATTACCAAGTAATAAATAAATTAATTATCACTGTAAAATATTTAGCCATTGCAGATAACTATAGCTTCCCATAATTATGGTCTTCATTCCAGTGGGAGTCATTGTGTTATTGTTCCCAGGTTGGAGTTAGAATTGAACTTTGTGGCCATTTTTTCTTTCTTTCTTTTTCTTTTTTTTAGAGTTGGGGTCTCACTCTGTCTCTGTTACCTAGGCTGGAGTACAGTAGTGTGATCATAGCTCACTGTATCCTCAAACTCCTGGGCTCAAGCGATCCTTCTACCTCACCCTCTTGAGTAGCTGGGACTACAGGCAGGCACCACTGTGCCTGGCTTATCTGTCTTATATTTTTGTAGAGATGAGGTCTCACTATGTTGCCCATGCTGGTCTCAAACTCCTAGCCTCAAGTGATTCTTCTGCTGTGGCCTCCTAAAGTGC
Organism: Lepilemur ruficaudatus; assembly: GCA_963574885.1. Classification (NCBI taxonomy): domain Eukaryota; kingdom Metazoa; phylum Chordata; class Mammalia; order Primates; family Lepilemuridae; genus Lepilemur; species Lepilemur ruficaudatus. The sequence goes on from CAUYRT010066478.1 coordinate 41,662, forward strand.
TGGGATTACAGGCATGAGCCAATGTGCTTGGCCCTTTTTTTCCTTTTTAAGGTATTTATAAATATGAACCTTTAGAAATACCTAATGCATATATGTCTGTGTTTTATGGAAGTATATATGATATTACACTTCATATGTCATTCCGTAACTTTCTTTTTCCACTGAACAATATGCCTTATGTGTGCATGTCTTGTACATGTACTAGGTCAGTACAAATGGATCCACCTCATTAAAAGAATAGCTGCACAAAGTTTCAAAGTATGCATTTGTGTCCTAGAGACAGTCACTGTGTTACAATAATGTTGCCTGACTATCCATGCAAATACCTCCTTTTGCACACTACCTTGTCAGACTCTGTCTCTAGTATAGATACTGAAAAGTCTGTCTCTAGTGTAGACACTGAAAAGTGAAATTACTGAATTGTAGGGCATGAGCATTTTTAACTTTAATGTATCCTGCCAAAATTCCCTACAAAATAGGTTAGTCAACTTTCAGTATGCTCTAGAACCATGTACCATTTCTCAGTTATGTCTTTCATGTGGTTCCACTATTTGTACTATTCACTGAAATCTTCTTACCCACTACAGTGGGAATATATTTGCCCAGAGTTATTCACACTCTCATTTGCAGTCCAGAAAAGTCAGTGAGAGGTGGTTGACAAGAGGGAGGAATTATCTGGAAAGGCAAAGATGGTTTTCCTCATCTCATGCTGCGCTTTGAACAACTGGGCTAAGCAGTGGCCCAGCTCTCAGAGTAAAGGGCTGAAAATCACAGTAATCACAAACTCTGGCACATCCATGTTGCGTTAATTAGCATACAGGATCTTAGGCTATACAGCAGAGACCCAAAATAATAGAGGCTAGAATACGTTTAGAAAATAAGTTCTCTCAAGAAACCACTCAAACGTGATTAAGTTCAGGGATGGTACTGAAGATCCACAGTGGCAGAAACCTGTCCCTCTTATCTTTTTCCACTTTCCCTAAGGTGCTGTCGTATCCCATCTGGTCCAAGAGGGTACACAGCCACATTCACATTGCAGCCAGTGGGAGGGGGAGGACATTCCCAGAAGTCACGTCACATTTGATCTGTTCTCACACAGTCACCTGGTCACATCTGTTTGTAAAGGCGTCTGGGAAATGTAGTCTATTTACTTATTTTTTTTATGACCATGCACTCAACCAAAAATCAGGTGTTCTACTACTATGAAAAGGAAAGTAAAAACATATACTGGCACACATTAGCTATCTTGCTGCATATTGAATTAGAGAAGCAGGGAGTGAGGGACTGAAGAAACCTACAGAATGGACAGTTTAGAAAAAATGTGCTATGAACAGCCATTGTCAGCTGCTTCATTTAAAAGCCTCATTGACTCATTAGGGGAACACACTCCCATTGTCTCAAATACGTGATTCTGCAGGAGAAGGTGTCATTTTGAGAAAAGTGGAGATCTTCCCTTTGTGGACACAGAAGTGAAACCTAGTTGGGAATAGCTATGTAAAGAGGAAAGGTGGGCACAGGGAGGCAGGCTTTGAGGAGCTAAGCAGACAGATAGACCCAAAGGCATGCAGGCGTTTTGAGAGGATACATGCTATCATGTGAGACAATTGCTAGCATGCTCATTACCTTCTGTTGGGAATCTCCCCATCACTGGTGGAAGTCTGGTTTGCACAGATGGTTGCCATAAGTATACATCAGAGGACAGGATTTCAATGCCTGTGTCATTGTTCACTTCAGCCTTCTTATTAAGCTTGAAGAATTAAAATAAGAAGAGGTAAACTCTTCCAATTCCCAAGGATTACATGCAGAGGGAATGTAACTCAAATTTTTTGAGCACTTACTATGTGCCTGACACCACTAACAGCACTTGGGTCATTTTATTTCAATCCTCTTAGCAAACCCAGGGGGTGGAAGTTGTCCATCCCAGTTTTACAAATGAAGAAATACGCTCAAAGAAGTTGTAGCCATGTGGCATAAACTAAAATCGTTCATAACTGTGTGAGCCTTCATTCACTGAGTCAGTACTTGCTGACTGTACGTGTTCTAAGTTCCATTATTAAAGGCAAGAATGGTTGTCACTACGCTCATGCCCCTTCCTCTGGCCAGAGCACCCTATGCTATTAATATTTGGGAGGAGAAATTTGGAGACTAATTCATCTGTTTTGATGTCCCTTTTTACATTTCTGAATGAAAAATGAATCTCCTAATCTCTCTCTGAATATTCTGAATGTCTCTCTTTCTTTCTTAGACTGTCAGTACTCACTCAGTGTGCAGAGAAGTAATGAAGATTCCTGTGATTGTAAAGACAAATGTCTGATAATATAGAGCTCAAGGAGAAGGATGGGCAAGAAATCTAGACCTCCTTAGATTGAAATTCAAGACCTTTCATGGTCTGGCCTCAATCTACCTCTCCATGCTGGTCTCCTGTGACATCCCACAAGTAATCACATTTCAGACATGGCTGATCCACACATTTCATTCAACAACTCTTTATTGAATTGTTTATACACTGTCCCATGCACTGTTGCAGGGGGAGGAAGTTTAAGCAGTGAGCAAGACAGACAAGCCTCTGCTATCACAGAGCTTATATTTTGGTATTCAAATAAATAGTGAATATAATTTCAGGCCATAGTAAGTGCAAAGAAGATAATTAAGATGGATTCATATGATGGAGTGGTTGGAGCAATGTGCAGTGCTTTAGTGAGAGCATTCTGGAAGGCATCTTTGAGGAGCTGGTATGGTGCTGAAACCTGAATGATGAAGAAGAATAAGCCAGGTGAAAATGGGAGGAAGCAAGACCTTGTCAATGGGAACAAAGATGCAAAGGCCCCGAGGCAGAAATGAGCTCAGTCAGGTGCAGGAGCAACAGAAAGTGTTGGAGCATAGGAACTAGAAGAGCAGTGAGAGAAGAGAGTGGAGAGGAAGGCAGGCCAGCATAGGAAGGCAGTCGCGGAGGTCACTGTAGGTGGGTGGGATTTTAAGTCTAATGGGAAGCCGGTACATGATTGTAAGCAGGGAAATGGTCTGGTTCCTGCTTTAAGAAGATGGCTCTGGCTTCATTGTGGGAGAAAGGACTGCAGGAAGCAAAAGTGGAGGCAGAAAGCGTAGCTAGGAGGTCATAGGTATCTTCAGGGAAGACATGATGGCCTGGACCAGGGTGGCGGTGCAAAGAACTGGCATGGTTGGGATGTATTTTGAAAGGAGATTCAGCAGCACAGCTAATGAATTGGCTAGGCAGGGGAGAGGAGAGAGAGCAAAGTAAAAGAGATACCATACTGGGTTTTGTTTTGCTTTGTGCTTTTGTTCATTCTGGACTGCACTCAGAATGCTTTTCTTCTCCTTTCTTTTTCTTTTTTTTAATCCCACAGTTCCTGAGAATTTTCTTCTCCTTTCTATCTCCTTCATTCAACCCATTCTTGGAGCCTTAGCTCAAAGGTCACCTCTTGCTGGAAACCTCCATCCTCTGGTTAGAATGAATCTCTCCCTGCCTCTCTACTCTTCATTCAACACTTCTCACATCTGATACTTTATTGAAGGAATTTGTAATGTATTAGTGCCCCCACCACATGCCAGGAACCATATTACAGTGCCTCTTGGGTAGACACAGTGCTTGAATCTTTGCTGGACTGAGACTGCCCAATGCTGCATTTTGTTGAGATCTAGTGCCATAGTTGGGAGGCTTGTCCCCTCCAAATCTGTTTTTGTAATTTAACTCCCAGTGTGGGAGGGTGGGGCCTAGTGAGAGGTGTTTAGATCATGGAGGTGGATCCCTCATAAATAGATCAATGCCTTCCCTAGGGGTGAGTGAGTTCTCACTCTCATAATAGTTCCCAAGAAAGCTGGTTATTACAAAAAGCCTGGCACCTCCCTTGCTTCTTCTCCTGCCATGTGATTTCTGCACATGCTGGCTCCTCTTCTACTTCTGCCATGAGTAGGGGCAGCCTGAGGCCCTCACCAGATGCTTCTTGTACAGCCTGCAGAACGATGAGTCAAATAAACCTCTTTTCTTTATAAATTTCCCATCTTCCTTCTATTAGCAACTTAAATGGACTAAGACACATAAGAAAAGGAAAAAAAAAAAGTATGATGTGGTGGGAGGTTTTCAAAACTCGGTGCAGAGGCCTGGCTTCAAGTTCTAGCCATTTCTAGTGAGGTGGGAAGTCCTGGGTAAGTCACTTCAGCTTTTTTGACTTGAATAACCTTGTCTGCTCAATGAGATATGAGATACAAGGTTTTTCATATTTCAAATAGTTTAAAGTTAATGATTTTTTAAAATGTGTAACCAGAATGTTTAGAAGTCCTAATAGAGTAATTACATCAAAAGTCTGGATGCAGGCTGGAGCTGGAAGCAAACTTTGAGAACCACTAGCCTCAAACATTTATTTGTTCTAGATTGTCCCTGGCACTTTCTACCTAATTGGTTTGTCCTGTATTTAATATTTAAGGTTTAATAGCATTTATTTTATTGCTATTATCTATAATTCACTGGAAACCTTAGGAATCATGTTTTATCATAACCTTATTCCATTCAGAAATGAAATTCAGTGAAGATACTGTTTGTCATGTAACATAGCAGAGATCATGGAGCAACACATTGTAAACTAACATTGTTGAAAAGAAGGTAGCTTTCTTACTCATTTATTCACTCATCAAATATTTATGAAGTGTTCATTATGCCTTAGACATCATACTACTTGCTGAGAATATTGCCTGAATATGAGGCACCTCCTATATCTTTTGTAATTTATACTATCAGAAAAGAACCAGCTATTCTTTGTTCATATATAGAAAGGCTATCCTCCTACTGATAGTCAGTTTAGATTTCACCGTAAACTAAAATTCTTTTCCCTAAAGGTGAACTGACATGTAGAATGTACTAGATTGACAGGAGGGAGACAATATCAGACTGATAAGTGCAGTGTGGCTAACCAAGACTGTCCAGAAGGTACAAATTGTGTTCAATAATTAAAATCACACACCCATAGACTTCCAGAACCCCAGTAAGCTCACAAAGCAGGTGAACAAGCACAAGTATATATTTAGGTAATAGACCACAAGAGATGATTTTAATTTAAAGAAAATGGACCAAACAAATTTTGCATTTCGCACTATCTTCTCATTTAATAACAATTTAATGAGGTTACATTAAAGTAGAAAAGCGTAGAAGACAGTAAAGTATAATTGATTTGCTTCAACTGAGAAGGGCTCCCCAGCACATGGAGTTCCCAGCCCTATAGGTGGGTTTCTGACTCATCCCTGCGTATGTGTGGCCAGTGCGAAAGAAAGGCCTGGCAGGGAAAGAGAAGGAGCCAGGGGGATACTTCCATATGAGGGAACTCTTGGCAACATTCAAGAAACTCATGCTTACACTCTCCAAATCAAGAAACACACCAATGCGGCCAAGAGGTTTCTCGACATAGTGAGGAATCACTGGGGAGGTGGTCGAGATACAGTAGGAAAAAAAAAAAGTCTGGATGCAACCTCCAGGAATTAAAGGTCCCTAGAAAGTTACAATAATTAAAAAAAGTATAGTAATAATCTACAAGTCAATAGATGGAACAATGGCACAGAATACATTACCTTGAAACAATATTTATAAGAAAAGAGTTTTTCTAGATCAATGGAAAATGCTAAAGAATTATGATAGAAAATATTAATACATAAGAGATATAAATGGATAATTTATGAAATATGACAATGGTCAATAAAGATTAGAAAACCAACCTCATCAGTAACTAAAGAAATAAAAATTTAAATTAGACGCCTTTTAGTCTATTTAAAATATAAAGATCAAAAGAACTGGTAATAATTCAGGCCATAAAAATAAATATTTCACAATGGTTAGTGGGGAGCCAAATTGACATAGCCTTTTGGGAAAGCAATTTTACAACACATATCAAGAATGTTGACAATCTCATATCCTTTAAACCAGAAATTTCTCTCATTGAGATTAACATCCTGAAAAACTCTCATAAAGAAACAATCAGATATGTAGGCAAAGACCTACATATCTATCTATGAAGACCTCAACTGAAGTATTACTTTTAATAGAAAAAACTTAGGAATAATTTAAATGCCCCCAAACAGGGGAAAAATAAATAGTTAGAAACATAATGTAAACTATTAGCATTTTCCTTAAAGAGTGTTTTTTTTTAAGTCTATTTATTGACATGGAAATGAACACAATAAAATTGTAAGTAAAATTTAATAAGCAAGATACAAAACTGCATACTCAATATGAACCTGAACCCAATTGTGCTAATATCTGTAGTATATATAACCATTTAGAAAAGAGCATGAATGAAATGCTAATGTTTCTGGGTGGAGCAATTTCAGATGGTTTTAATTATCTTTTTCATATTTCCTGTATGAGAGCATGTTTTAGTTATACAGGGAGAAAATGCAAATGCTATGAAATCTAGCAACAAATAGACAAACAAGCAACCTCTCTCTCCTTCCTTCCCTACCACTGCCCCCCAATCCCATGTAACAGATGTTTTAGGGAAAAAGAACTTAGAGTCTAGATGTTTTGGTGTAGAAAGCCCAGAATAAGGCTGGATTTGATTCACTGACTCAAATCTAGAAAGCTTCTGAGACAGGACATAGGATAAATTAATGGTGGGATATAAAAGATGCTATTTCTTGAGCACCCACCTTGTGCCAGGTGGGATGCTAGATACCTGGCATATGTTATTTCACTTTTGTTGCTGAATTCTCACCTCAGTCCTCCTCTAGGAGCCCTCTCTGATGGGGTCTTTCTGGTGCGACCTGTGGCTGCTACAGGGAGAATGAGAAGGAAAAATATAATGTCCCAGTGGTTTCAGCCAGAACTCAGAAGTCACTTCTTCACAGAAAAATTGGTCATGGGGGGAGGTTAGGTTCTCAAATAGGATTCTTTTTATAGTTAGGTTCTCCCATACAATTATTTTTGTAGTTTGCATAGTTCTATTTACATAGACCCAGAAATGTAAGCCTCGTGTACTGAAGATAATTGAAGGCTTGGGGTGAGCAGGGCATTGTGCTAAGTGCTTTATACTCATTATCTCCTTTAAACTTCATATACCCTATGAGGCTACTATTTGTTTGTTTTGTAGAGGTGGGGCCTTGCTATGTTGCCCAGGCTGGTCTCAAACTCCTGCCTCAAATGATCCACCCACTTCAGCCTCCCAAAATAAAAGGCTACTATCATTATTCCATTTTATTCACGAGGAACCTGAGACCTAGATGAGTTACTTCTGTACTTCTCGAATATTAATGTGCATAAAATTCATTTGAGGATTTTGTTAGAATGTAGGTTCTGATACAGCAGATCTAGGCTGGGATTTAAGGACTCTGTTTCTTGTAAATCTGCTTGAGATTCTGTTTCTTTAGATTCTTTTTCCTAACAAGCCCTCAGATGGTGCTGATTGTGCTAGGCCCTGGACTGTACTTTGATTATCAAGCGGTCAATCCACTTGCCAGATCCCAGGGCTCAAGTGTGGCAGGGCCATGATGTGAACCTGGCAGGCTGGTGTACCACTTACAATAGCCTGTGCTTCTGCTCTCCTGGTCTGTAGTTCTCCAGCATCCTCTCCATCAATCATCCCTTACCAGGTCCCATGTCATGGAGATACTCAGTTCTGTACTTATCGCTTTGGGGGAGGAATCCAGAGGAATGGAAGCAGAGTTAAAGGAATATTTCTTACTCTCCAGATTTTCACAATCTGGTATCCTTTAGGCCAAATCTAGCCTGAAGATGTGTTCTGATTAACACACCTTGGAATTCATATTCACACACGCTTAGAATTTTAATTGCCCATACTTAAAAATTCTTGAATTTCATATAAAAATCCAGATTGTTGGCTTCTTTTTAAAACTCAGAAAGTCTGGGAACAAGAGCTGAGCCTCCCACCCGGTAAACAGTTAGTTGGAGCTCATAGTGCTGGTCCCTTTCCCAAGAGACAGCCCCACCCCCCTGTGCCACTGACACTTCCCATTATCTGAATTCCTCAGGAATGGAGGGAATCTGGGTAAAATGAAACATTTAGGAGAAAGATTGAAGAAGTCAGTGGGGTCCAAGGGAGAAGACCAGACCTAAACACCATATAGTCAGGAATTAGGGATGCAGGGCCTTTTGGAGGGCCCAGAGGTGGAATCACCTGCGGGCTGCCAGGCCCTCATGTGAGTAAGTATGACCCACCACCCTTGTCATCCCAAGCCTATGATAGGTGATGATACGGCCAGCATCTGAAAAGGACTTTCTTTCTGTAGCCCCAGCATCTTGCCTTATACAGGAGTGAGAAAAGAAAGAGGGGGGAGTGTGCCACCAAGACTTAATCCCCATCTGACACAGCCGTGAGGACAGCTCTCTGCCTAAATATCCCAGGATACTTATAAACTCAAGAGAAGAAGAGCAGGGTCCTAGATACCCAGCAGAACTGTGATGGGAGCAAAGGAGAAGCCCTTTCCCTATAATTTTTTTGTGGGTAGAAGGACTGAACAGAACTCACTGGAAATCCCTTTTGAGCAGGGACAGTGGGTTTCTATCCCCCTTCAGGCAAATTGTTGGTGAAAATGGCCACCATTAGTCCCTTCCCTGTGTCCAAGCCCTTTTGCAACATGACTTTGCAGATCTTCCCATGCAGAGGCGGAGTTTATTTCCCCACCACTTGAATCTGGACTGGCTTTGTGATTTGATTGGCCAATAAAATGTGGCAAAAGTGACATCCCAATTCCAAATCTAGTTCTGAAAAGCTCTTGTGTGTTTCTGCTGTGTGTGCCTCTGGAACTTTGCCTGCTACCATCAGAACTAGGCCAGGCAAATCTGCTGGAGGAGAACAGACCCAGTGCACAGAGACCAGCCACCCCAGCTGTGGCCACCAGGGTTCAGCTATTTCCTGGCTGACCTAGTACCAGCTGAAGGTGTGTGAACATGCCCAGCAAAATGAGAAGAATCGCTCAGCTGAGCCCAGCCCACATTGCTGACTCACATAACAATGAGTCAAATATATGGCTTTTGTTTTAAGCCACTAAGCATTGTGCTGATTTTATTTCTTAGGCAGCAGAAGCGGGCACTCCACTTAACACACCTTGTTAGTTTCCTAGAACTTGTGCAACAAAGTACCACACACGGGGTGGCTTAATACAGATTTATTCTCTCACAGTTCTGGAGATTAGAAGATTAAAATCAAGGTGTCAGCAGAGTTGTTTTATTCCAGAGGCTCTGAGGGAGGGTCAGTTTCCTGCCTCTCTCCTGGCTTCTGGTGGCTGCTGACCATCCTTGATGTTCCTTGGCTTGTAGATGAATTACTCCAATGTCTGACTCTGTCATATGGTAATTCTCTTCTCTGTGTGCATTGTGTGTCCAGATTTCCCTCCTCTTATAAGGATACCAGTCATTAGATTAGGATCTACCCTAATCCAGTATGATCTCTGCTTGATTATATCTTCAAAGGCTCCATTTCCAAATAAGGCAATATCCACAGGTTCCAAGGGTTCGAAGTTTAACATATTTATTTGAGAGATGAAATTCAATCCCCAGCACACACTATGGAATTGCTTATATTGCAAAACTCATTCAGGGTTACAAATAGTACCCACTGAAGGAATATTTGTTTGTTTTTTCCCCCTTGAAAATATTATTTGATGCTTAAATAGACTGTAGATAGTTCTTTTAGGATGTTTGACCTAAATAGGACTTGGAATTGAAAGCTGGTGCTCAGTTGCTATGGAGGATGTGGTTTTATTTTTGTTGTTGTTGTTGTTGTTTTATTTCAGAGTATTACAGTGTATTATGTAAACCAAATGCTCTTTGCTGACAATATGATCTTATATCTAGAAAACTGCAGAGATTCTGCCAAGAGACTACTGGAATTGATGAATAAATTTGGCAAAGTCTCAGGTTACAAAATCAATGTACACAAATCAGGAGCAATCATATTTGTCAACAACAGTCAAACTGAGAACCAAATCAAAGACTCAATATCTTTCACAATAGAAACAAAGAAAATAAAATATCTAGAAATATATTTAACTAAGTAGGTGAAAGACCTCTACAGGGATAACCACAAAACCGTGAGGAAGGAAATAGCAGAGGACATGAACAGGTGGAAAACCATACCATACTCATGGATAGAAAGAATCAACATTGTTAAAATGTCTATATTACCCAAAGTGATCTGCAAATTCAATTCAATCCCTGTTAAAACACCAACAGCATTTTTCACAGATCTAGAAAAAATAATTCTACTCTTGATATGGAACCAGAGAAGACCCTGTATAGCCAAAGCAACCTTAAGCAAAAAGAACAAATCAGGACGCATCAATTTATCAGACTTCAAACTATACTACAAGGCTATAGTAACCAAAACATCATGGTATGGGCACAAGAGACACAGACCAAAAGAACAGGACTGAGAACCCAGATATAAAGCCATCCTCATTAGCCACGTGATCTTTGACAAAGCAGACAAAAACATACACTGGGGGAAAGAATGACTTCTCATAAATGATGCTGGGAAAATTGGCTAGCCACATGTAGAAGAGTGAAACAGGATCTGCACCTCTCACCCCTCACAAAAATCAACTCCTGATGGATAACAGACTTAAACCTAAGGCACAAACCCATAAGAATCCTAGAAGAAAATGTTGTAAAAACTCTTATAGACATTGGCCTAGGCAAAGAATTTATGAAGAAGACCTCAAAAGCAATCATAGCAACAACAAAAATAAATAAATGGGACCTGATCAAGTTAAAGGAATCTTTGGAACACCATCAATTGGTAAGCTGAGCCTCCTTTCTCTGTGTATTTATGTGTGGGTTTGAGCCAGGATTTTTACATTTTATCTAGTTTAGATAGACAGATCTGAGACTTTGGAAAGGAAGAAGGACATTAACATTTACGGTACATAAACTGTCTCATTGAATCTTTAAAAATTTCCCTTTGGTGTAAGTATAAAAACTAAAAACCCCATCTCATAGCTCAGAGATGTTAAGAAATTTGTCTAAGTCACACAGAAAATACATTCAGCAATAGGCATTTGAAAGCAAATCTGTCTGATGCATCTCCTTTGGTGTCAGATATGTGTTCCTTTCTTGGTCCATTTTCTACTAAGTGGTGTGACCTTGAGTAAGTCTCTTAATTTTACTGAAATCCCTTTCAAATGGAGCTAATAAATGTCATCCTTATGGGTTTTTATGATATCTGGAAAGATGAAGTAGAATGTGGTCGGAAGGGCTGAGTTTTGGGTTTAGACAGCCTTAAGTTGAAATCTTGGCTCTAACTATGTGACTCTGGTCATGTCATATAAGCTTTCCAAGCTTTAATATTTTTATCTATAAATAGGAGATAATAATATTTTCTATTTTTAAGGTTTATTGTAAAGACCAAATAGGATTATATATGTAATGCATGTAGCTCAGTATTTGGCCATAGCAAGCCCTCAAAGATGATCTACAATTAGATACTTAAAAGCATTTTCTAAAGTGCAAAGTTCTAATTAATGCTAATTATTAAAATTGCATTTTATTTTGGGTTTGATGGAATCATGTGCTCTCTGAAGACAGAGTGGTTTCTGTGGGCTTTTTCTAACTGAACACCACCCAGGTTTGACTACTGACTGTACTGCATACCTTTACATAACCTAAAAAGCAGACCTACTCCCTCGGCTAAAGCTTTTCCATGTAGGGGACAAAAGCTCCTAACGCAGAGTTCCCCAATGCTTTGTTCTTGGAGTGGAAGGAGGTGTGTCAGCCTGTTTTAGACTGTATGAGGTCTCAGAGTGTCTGACAAGCCCCCAATTAGCTCATCCGTGTTTGCATGCTCTATGACCTGTATGTATAGCCTGCATTCATTTGTGGTTGTTCCAAGTTCTCGTGTGGCTGGCTTCCCTAGACCTGTTTCAGCTTGAACGACTTGGGGCAAGACAAACTTCGACATCCTGGATCCCATAGAAGAGGCTGAACCAAGGTAGGTTTGGGACTCCAAGTCTTATAGAAAATTACAGAGCAGCATAAACCTCCCAGCTATCTCCTTTGAGATCATGTTATCGGTGAAAATTATAGCTACACCTATTTATTTTGTTTAATATTTTCCAGGTAAACATTAACCTATTTCACTAGGCATCTAAGCATATTTCTGAAGGAAAAACATTAATTCTGTGTCAATAAACTCCAAACCCATAATGAGGAATAAAATGTTTACCCAGTGGTCTGGTAACTTGTAAGGCACCTTTTGCTCTGGAGTCATAAAGTCACATTGTTATGCAAAGAAGTTGAGTTCCTTCGCGTTACCTAATTATTCCTAAATTATGCCCCTTCATGTTTTCAGCCAAAAGACTGATCTGTTTCCCTCCTTGTGGCCTCTCACAGGAGCAGGTCCAGGTAATACAGCAAATCAGGATTCAGATATTAAGAGAGATGATCAGAAACAGAAAATCAAATACCACATGTTCTCACTTATAAGTCGATGCTAAATAATGTGTATGCATGGACATAAACAGTGGAATAATAGACACTGGGGACTCAGAAGGGAAGGAGAAGGGTGGGGGATAAGATATTACGTAATGGGTACTACATATACTAATTGGGTAAGGGCTACACAAAAAGCCCTGACTTCACTACTATGCAATATATCCATGTAAAAAATCTGTACATGTATTCCATAAATCTATAATAATAATATAAGAAACAATAAGAAGACGTGAAATATGACACAGTTCCTACTATCGAGGAGCTCACCTTTCAGTGGGGAATACACAGATGTACAAACGAAAGACTGTAATACAATGCAATAAATACTATATAGCAGGGCATGGACTAAATGATGTGCACATCTTTGGGATGCGGGAGGAAACCAGAGGACTCAGAAAAAACCCAGACTTGAGAAGAATGTGTGAACTCCACACGGACAGTTGCCCTGGCCAGGAAACTATTTTTATTTTCTCATCAATGTTAGAATGAAATGACGTTATTCTAGGACCTATTATACTAAGCAATGATGCCAAACCCCATGATTCCACCCATTCAGCTCAAGGGACCTAAGAGAAGGAAGAGGGCAATCCTAGAACTCGAAGGTCCCTACGGATCATGAAAGCTGCTGTTACTTCCAGCTACCACAGTTAAACAAGAAAAGGACCAGAAGGTAGGTCAGCCTGAATTCCGAAAAGGGAGGTTGGGGCTAGATCAAGTCTAGATTTAGACCTGGCAGTCAAACCAGTTCAGAGTTGATTAGATCAGGCCTGGAGAGCAAATAAATAAGGAACTGGCAAATAGGGCCTGGATGATTATGTCATATACCACTTGGTGTATTTGTTGACTTTATGGGCCAGCAATAATGCCAACCTAATGATAGGCAGGCTAGTAGGGCCACTGACAGAGGAGTCTCCTGGAGGTTTTAATTCTTCCTTTTAGACATTTCTTAATCCATTGACTTCCAAGAACATAGAAACTTCACTTTTATTTATATAAGTTAGCCTATGGTCAAATTGGTTTTGTTATGAGTCATTTTGCTTAAAGTCACAGTTTCCAAGAAGCTAGGAATGACACTGAGAACTTACTGTACTTCCCATCTTTATGAAGTAGAAGGACCCAGAGGAAGGCTTTTCTCAGTCACTTTGGAGCCATGTGTCCCATCTCTGGGTCAACCACTTGGCAAGGGGTTTCCTAAGCCTGAGTTATCTGTCATTCATCTAGGTGAGGAGTGGAATACTCTGAATTACATTAATTCCAGAACCACATGGAATAGGGGAGATTGCTCCCCTAAGAAGAGAAGATTGCAATAACCACAAGAAGGAAAGGAAGGATGCTGGGCAGGCAACAAAACAGATGTGCCCTACGGTAGGAAAAGACTTCTAAATTTTCTATTAAGGAGATGATAGAATTATGTAGTATTATTAAGAACTTGATGTGTAGGCAATCTACATCAGCGAGGCCAAATTATGATTATGCATTTAATTGTGTAGCCTACAAAGAGTAAATTCCATTCTCTAGTACCTCATGTATAAATGAGGTACATTTATACTCATGTGTAAATGCTATGAAAAAAACACATCCCAGTGGCCCCTAGCACAGTGCCTGGTACATAAGAGAGACTTCTTAAACACTTGTTGAATTAATAAGCACATGAATGAACATACTGAATATAGGTACGTCAATCTCTAATTTACAGGTGCTTTCAGGAGGCAGGGCTAATTTGTTTTTTTATAAAGATTTTATTTTGTGGACATATACAGCAGCAAAAGTTTAAAGTTTAGACTTCCAAGCCAGCATGTTAGAAACCCTAGCTCATCCTCACACACTGGCTTTAGAAAGCAAGAACATCTGAGGACTTTTGTATAATCTGATTAAGAGCTAAGTAAGGAGAGGCAAGGGGTTAGCGATTAGCGGTTTAACACCACATTTACCTAAGCTGAAAGGCTTTTCCCAAAGATCTTAAAAAATCCTTTGTGAAGTATGTAATATGAGGGCTGGGCTTGAAGCCCAAAGTTAACGCATTCACCATCCTTTTTGCCCATTCTTGTCACTTTTTATGGCCAGAGCTCTTCTACACTGAAGCTTCGAGACAACTCTCCTCCATTTTTATCAGGGACAGAATTAATGACCTGGTGCTGTGGCACCATCAGAAATCTGTATGTTTTTACCCTGAATGACTCTACTGGTTGTGACATGCATTCTCGAGGGAGGTGATTTCACTCTCAAGGGGGCAAGAATTGGTTCTTGGGGTGAGTGGAAATGTTTTGACGTTACAGTGATTTGCAGCCCTTCAAAGGACTTCAGTACATAAATAGATATACAGCATATCTCTGATAATTTTGTGGGGGCCAATTAGGAAAAAAATGGCTAAAAGCCTCCTTAGAACAGCAGTAATAATAATAATATATATTTTAAAAGATTGGGAAATACCAGGTAACAAGGAAGTGCTTAAAAACACACTAGTGCTTGCTATTCCTTTTCTCGTTCTCATGCAGCCCCAAGAGAAAAGATACCACATTGGAGGTTAGGGAATCTGAGTTATAATTTTCATATCTGTCACCAATGAGCACATTTATTTATTTATTTATTTATTGAGTACCGTCTATGTTCCAGGCACTGAATTCAACTCTGGAACTAAAAAGATAAACAACCGAAGCTCCTATTCTCATACAGTTTACATTTGGGGATGGGGCAGACAATAATAAGCCCCAAAATGTCTATTAATAACAATAATAATGACAATGATAATAAATATAATTATAATAGCTGTATAGAGTAAATAACAATCAATTATAACAATGATCATAAATGGTCTACAGAAATTTCAAAAAGACAATAGAAAAAGTTAAGCTTGTAGAGTGAGAACAGAGATGGTCTCCCGAGTCAGTGATCTATGAGCTGAGTCTCAAAGGTGAGAAGGATACGGCCCCCAAAAGATCTGGGGCAGAGCTTTCTAGGCAGGGAGAAGAGCAAGGGCAGAGGTCCTGAGGCTAGAGCGAGCTTGTGTCTGAGGGACATCAAAAGGTAGATGTGGCTGGAATGATCTGAGGCCGGGAGAGGTGGGAGATCGGCCAGGGCCAGATCATCTTAGATGTGCAGGTAGTGGGGAGGAGCTCGATTCGATTTGTTTCTAAATGCTATGTGACTTCCGGCTAGTGTCCCATTTCCACCAAATGTTGAGTATGGGGTGGTGAGGGTGGAGCAGCTGAATGGCTCTCACTGTCTAGAATGCTAAGCTTAGCCTCATCTAATTCAGGACCTGGGAGAGATGCCTTGAGTATATACAGCCAGGAAAGTGAGACAGCAAAGAAATCTCAGGAACCTTCCAGGATACTGTCACCTGGACTGGGGTGAGAAAAGAATGGCACCACTGAGGGCCGGGATGCTATATTCATCAGAAAACAGAACTTGCCCTCCGTCCACTTTCGATTTTTAAGGGGCACAGGCTGTTTTCCTCAGTCTGACAATTTGCTTCTCATGTAACTTCAGCGCTTTGTAGTGGGGAGAAACAGGATTAGGGGTCAGAGGTTTTGGGCTCCAGAACCCCATCTCTTAGTAAATAGCTAAACTGATCCAGGCCATTCCCGGATCTGGGCCTCCAGACCCTCATCTGGGGACTGTCATTAAGATTCCTTCTAGCATACAGACTCTGTGATTCTATTATTTTCCTCCTTGCCAGAGCTGGGGAGGAGTCTAAACCCCTGCATGTGAGCCCACCAAAACCATCCTAAAATAATAAAGCAATTTCCTTTGAAATAGTGGAGAAGGAAAGTCAGAAGGCCCTTGTAGAGTGTGATGAAACCCAGTCCCAGCTGAATATTGAGTTAGAGAGGGGTCTGCAACAGGGGTGGGGGGCTGGGGAGAGAGGGAGATGCAGGGCTGGGGAGAGAAAAATTTTAATTGCGATTGTTTGGCTTGCTGATCCTAGGCAAATGACAAGAAGCCCCCAAGCAGCCTCAAACACAGATATTTGAAAAGCAGAGACGGCTGGGGGATGGTGTGCTTTTTCCCTCCCCTGTGAGGCTGTTTGAGGAGCGGTCTACAGCGCTGACAAGCACGGGTTTTGGAGGCCATTGAAAAGTTTTGGGCCTAAATAGGGTAGGCAGCTTGGCTTAAGTGTTGCTAAGGAATACCTGGCAACCGGCAACAATAGGCCTTTTAGAGAACCCAGGGCAAACAGTGACCGTGGTAATGGGGTGGGCTTAAGGGTCTCCTTGCCCGGCTGGGCCCCTCCTCTCCTCACACAGAGGCCTGGGCACTGGGCTATGTTCCGGAAATTCCCTGCACAAAGCCCCATTCAGCGGGAGGAGGGCCAATGCGTGTGCTTTGGGGGCAGCGGGGGAGGAGACTGGGGGTCGGGAGAGGGCGGGGGAGGGGTACCAGAGAAGGAGCTTTACTGCCAAAAAAAAAAAACCCTCTCAAGTCTCTTTCTTCTCGAAAAGACTAAAAGAGGCACAGAAAGTGCTAAGTTTGTAAAAGAGGCTGAAAAGGTTCAGAAAAGTAGCATAAAAGGGGCTGGGGAACGCCCCGTGAATTTTGAACAGAGAGCAGAAAAGGGACCCTAAAAAGCAATTAGTGATGCTGCTTGTAAATGAAGAGGCAGCTAGTTTGGGGTGGGGAGCTGAGGGCTGGAGGTAGGTGTGCAGGGGCGGATAGCAGGTGAGGGGGGAGAGGAGCAGGTGAGGAGGATTGGGGGAGGGGGAGACAGAAGTCGAGGGGTGGGCAGTGGGGAACTGTGGCTCCAATCTCCACTCTGACCACATGCCTGCGGACTGCTCTCTCCCTGGGCTGTGCAGCTGCCCCAACCACGCTGATTTTGTAAGGCAGAGGCACGCGGGACAGTGTCCAGCACCCTGGATCTGAGCTGCCTCCGCAGTCTCTGATAACCACAAAAGGAGCCCCAAGGTTATGGGGTGAGCAGAGACTGCACTCTGCTCACAGCTGAGCAAACAGCAGGATGCTCCAGGGAGCTGGGTGTCTGCCTGAGTTCCCTGGGGGGAGGCTCAGATGACAGCCAGGGAAAGAAGGCAAGGAAGCCAACAAATTAGTGCTCTGCCCATTCCACGTGCCCGAGCTGCATAACATTCATGCTCAAACACCCTACTCAATGGCTCTAAAGATAATAATTTTACATTTCCAGCAGAATGTGCACAGTGACAATTATCTGTATTCCTACTGTGTCGCAGCATCAACCGATAATCAAGAGAATTATGTTCCAGTTGAAAGCAGATTTAAATAAACAGACGCTAAATGGGAGCCAATAATAGATGTACCAAAATAGTCCAGGCAAGGAAGCAGCCATTCAAATACAGAGCTGTTTAGTCGAGAAGACATGAGGCATCCAGACCCCAGGGTTTACAGCTCCCTGTCTGTGGCTCAGCCAGACTGATTCTTTCTAGCTGTCCTGAAGACCTGACCAAAGGGCCGTCCTAAACCAATTCTTCTTCCCTCCTTTCCTTCCTTCCTCCCTACTTCTCTCCCTCTCTCCCTTCTCCTTTCCTTCAACAAACGTTCACCATTCACTATCAACTAGGTGCACTTGGGCGCACCATCATCAAAATAAATAAACCCTGCCCTTCTTTGATTTTTGTGTCCCTCTGCTCAATATTCAAACTGGATCATGGGGTGTGACTTAGCTCTTCAAAGGGAGAGTAAACTACTGTTTCTGTAAGAAGAGAAAGTGGGATGCTGAAGAGGCAAAACAATGGAAGTCTGCTATACATTCATTCAATCGCTGCATATTTATCAGAGGTTGCTCCGAATGCCAAGCACTGTCCTAGGTCCTGGGAATTCAAAGATGAAAGGGCTGGCCCCTGTCCTCAAAAAACTTCCAACCTTGCAGGGAAGAGATAATCAGGCTTATTGGCAGCATGTGGGCATGTGTGTAATGTACAATGGAAGCATCAGAGAAGGGCTCTGCCAGAGTAAGGTGAAGGAGACCTCAAGAGGAGGCAGCTGTGCCTTAAAGGATGAGGAGCAGAAAAAACTGTGCCGGGTGGAGACCTAGAGGAGGAGCATGCCCAGCAGAGGAAAGAGCAGGTTCAAAGTATTAAAGCAAAGCAAGGCTTGGTGTGTCCCGGCCTCTGCAAGCCCTTTATCAAGAATGGCTATGGGGTGAGAAAGTCAGAGAGGGGATGGCTGGGAAGGGAGGTATTGGAGAAGTAAGTAGTCACTGACAACAAAAGGAAGGGCTTTGATGATGTTTCTACTCTTGAGCATGGGATGATGAGGAGGAACCTCATTTCTGCTAGTTCCTGCTTCCATAGTGGACCTTTATTAGCATTACTCTCCAGGTTTCCTGTTTACTCTGACTAGCATCTCTCTCCCAGCTTCTCTGCTTCCTTGCTCACTCCTGCCCAGGACTGGAAACTTGGGCTCTGTTTATCTTCTATTTCTTATGGAACAACTCTTCCCATCTGCTCCTGGCCATGCTATAAATGGAGTCTGTCCTTCGAGGGTGAGATCTATCTGTGAGTGTCCCGCAATAAGGCAGTTTAATCCTAGGGTGAAGAATTACGACACTACTGTTACCCGAAACCTAAGCCTGGGTCTTTGACTATATTATCATTATTAAAGATGCCATTTTGATCTGTCTGCTTTGGTTTCTGTCATTGAGTACAGAACAGGAATACTATTTTTTTTTTAACACCTTGAAGTGTCAAGGCAAATTAGAGAGGTGAGAATCCATCCTCAAGGAAGTGGGGGAGTCATTGAAGGCATGTGAACAGGGGAATGGCACAATAAGGTTTCAGTGTTTAAAAGGTCCCTGTGGCAATTGGGTGGAGGATGAATTGGAGAGCAGAGGGAAACCAGTTAGGAGAATGAAGGTGATGAAGACCTTAACTAGGAAAGCAGTGGCAGTGGAGGATTTGCACAGAAAAAGAGAAGGGATGCATTAAGAGAGATATTTGGAAGATAGAATTAATAGCAGTAGGGGGTTGACTGGATGTAGGAGTAAGGAGGAATCCGGGTTTCTGTTAAGCCAACTAGAGTCTCATTTGCTGGAATAGGGAATAGGGAAGAAATATAAGGTTGGGGGGAGGAAAGGGTGATAATAAGTTCATTTTGTGCCATGCTGATGTAGAAGGCACAGAAAAGTCTATTAGGCAGTTAGATACATAGGCCCAGAGCTCTAAGGAAAATAATCTGGCTGAATTTACAGATTCACCTATATATAATTGGTGAAGCACAGGAATAGGATAAATTGTCAAGAGAGACGGTATAGAATGAGGCAAAGAGAAGTGAATGAATGCAAATCAACATTTAAATCAAGTTCAACAAAAAATATATTAAGTACCCACTGAGAGCTAGGGAGACTATTATATTATACTTTCTTTTATTGTCTTCAGAGCTTAACAGAGTACCTGGCATGCAATAAAGGCATTTGATTTTACTTCAATATCTAAGTCATCACATGATACCTTCCACAATGCCCAAGAACTCACTTCTTTTTTTTGTTTGCTAAGAACTCAAGCTGTGTACTAAGTATCCATCATAGCATCAATCTATTTATCTACCTGGCCATCTATCATACACATATAAAAGCTAACATTTATTGAACATAAAAATGTTTTAATAAACATATATTTTTGCTAAATTCTTTGCACACAATTATATAAGGCAGGTACTATTAATTCAGTTTTACAAATGAGGAAACTGAGGCTCAGAGCATTCCATCAGTCCAAGAATTAAAACCTGACCTGGCCAACTGCAAAATCCCTGCCCTCTCTCTAACAAGGAAGATGCAGCACAAGTTGAAGTCTTTAGGAATTTGCTACCTGCATGGGGAGATAAAACATCCCCTTGCAGTGATGGAGAATAACCACAAAGAGCAAAGTAAGAAAGAGCATGTCACATACCAAGAAGACTGCTTAACAAAAATTAGACATAAAGGTAAACCATCTTAAGTTTGGGTCCTGTAACTTATTTATTGTGCAATGTTAAGTGCCATGAATCTCAATGTTCCTCATCTCTAATCTGAGTGGAAAATACATTTTTTACAGATACGCTTCTGCCTTCCACTCTGTGGAAAGGCATGTTATAGGAAGCTCAGTGACCAAGGTGGACGCTCACATTGTAGAAATATTTTTCCTTCTTCACTAATAGAACAAAAACACTCCCAAAACAAAAACAAATGGAAAAAGGGTTGCAAAGAGAAAAAGAATCAAGAAGATAGGACTACACTTATTTGTCAAAGTATTCGTAATAAAAAGAAATTGCGTCATTGTGAAAAGGCTCTTGTTTATAAATACTAGCAAGAGAAATCTAACAAAGAAGATTATGTGATAATATTTAAGCTTTGGTAATAGAGTTGGATGTTTTTCTTTGTGAGAAAATGATAAATTAAGACCACAAAGAAGATAGGACATTCTAGTTCCTGTTTAGTGGTTTTTTTTTTCACTGTTTGTACATATTATGACTTTGTAGCTATATATTATTGTAACTGAAAGCTATCTGCCAGAATAGGAAAACAATCTGCTCTGTTAATCTATCTGCTCAGGAGTAATCAAAGTCAAAGAAGATGAGATTGAATTCTCTGTTTGTATTCAGAATTCTTTAAGAACAGTTCTGCTTTTTGGAAAATGTTCTCATTATTACTTGCAATAAAAGTAAATAATAAAAAGTATCTATGTTTTAAATAATGGGCTTTTCAGGACCACAGACAGCTCAGCACATTTTAGTTACTTTCACCCCCTGCCCAATGTATTTCATTTCATGGTCAAAAGTAAAATTTTCCATTTATACAGTCTTTATTTTCATACACACTTACTCTAAAATAAAAAGGCATGCTTGGGAACAGTAAGTGTTCAGTTAATTTTCACTACTTTCATTCATTTTTGATATTCCATCTCAATTTATTTTTTATTTTTTATTTTTTTATTTTATTTTATTTTTTTTTGATAAATTGATTTCTTTTCTATTGAGTAGATATACAGTATCTGTAGTGGGATTGTGGGTTTGAATGGTAGTTCTATTTTTAGTTCTTTGAGAAATCTCCCAACCGTTTTCCATAGAGTATGAGGCTGTACTAATTTACATTCTTGCCAACTGTGTATAAGAGTTCACTTTTCTTTGCATCCTTGCCAACGTCTCTTAATTTCCTTATAATAGCCATTCTGATGGGTATAAGATGATATCTCATGTGGTTTTAATTTGTATTTCTCTGATGATTAGTTATGTTGAATATTTTTCATATACCTGTTTGCCATTTGTATACCTCTTTTTAAAAAACATTAATTTGCGTGTTTTCTCTCTCTTAATACTTATCTGTCTACATCTATACATCCATCAGTCTACCCATTTCTCTTGATGAGTATCACTTTGCCCACTTTTACCCACTTTTTAATGTGATTATTTGTTTTTGTTTTTGTTGAGGGGTTTGAGTTCTTATATATTTTGGATATTAGTCCCTTGTCGTATGAATAGTTTGCAGATATTTTCTCCCACTCTGCAGGTTGTCTGTTCCCTTTATTGATTATTTCTTTTGCTGTACAAAAGCTTTTCAGTTTAATTAAGTCCCATTTTATTTTTGTTTTTGTCACCTACACTTTTGAGGTCTTAGTCATGAATTCTTTGCCTAGACCAATGTCCTGAAGTGTGTTCCCTATTTTTTCTCCTAGTGATTTTACAGTTTTGGGTCTTATGTTTAAGTTTTTAATCCCTCTTGGGTTGATTTTTGTATACAATGAAACACGAGGTCCAAGTTCATTCTTTTGCATATGGCAATTAAATGTTCTCAGCACCATTTATTGAAAAGAGTGTCTTTTCCCCAATGTATTTTCTTGTTGGCTTTGTCAAAGATCAATTGGCTGTAAATATTTAGCTTTATTTCTGGATTCTCTGTTCTCAATTTTAATTACTCATTTAATGTACTTAGCAATGAGTGATAACATTAACCAAGATCTAGATTTTCCTCAAATTCTTATTTTTTTATTTTTAATTATTTAGAGTACATAATAGTTGTATGTATGTATTTATTTATTTATTTTATTTATTTATTTATTTATTTATTTATTTTTGAGACAGAGTCTCATTCTGTTGCCCCGGCTAGAGTGCCGTGGCATCAGCCTAGCTAACAGCAACCTCAAACTCCTGGGCTCCAGCGATCCTTCTGCCTCAGCCTCCCTAGTAGCTGGGACTACAGGCATGCGCCACCATGCCCGGCTAATTTTTTCTATTTTTGGTAGAGACAGGGTCTCCCACTCGCTCAGGCTGGTCTCGAACCCCTGAGCTCAAATGTTCCACCCACCTTGGCCTTCCAGAATACTAGGATTACAGGCATGAGCCACCGCACCCAGCCCCAAATTCTTCTTTCAAAATGTCTTTGATACTTGAAAGCAAAATTTGCTCTAACTGAAGTTGGATGTCTTAAAAGAGAGATGTAGAGAGAAGGGAGTCCACAAAAGATCGGATTACAAATTACCTTTCTTTCAAGTTTTATATAAACCAAGGAGGAGAAGAGGTGTACAAATGCTACTTAATCCTCACCTCTGTGCTGGAGTTTCTGCACAGGTGCAATGAGAGGAGGACCTCTGGGATTGAAAATTCAGGATGGGCTTAAGGAGAAAAAATGTGGATGGAGAAAGTCAAAAAGCAATTGGAATCAGGTGGTGTAACTATATCATTTAATCAAAACTTTCAGTAGCTAGTGAGATAAACCTATATCAAACCAATGTGAACAATAAAAGATAATTTGCTGATCATATATGGAAAAATACATGAGTATACAACTACAGGGACAGTTGTATCCAGGTGCTCAAATTATACATTATTAGCACTCCTTTTCTCTCCATCTCTCAGCTTGACTTTTCTCTACATTGGCTTCACTCTCAGGAAGGTTCTTCCCTCATGCTAGCAAGGTGGGCACCACTGGCTCGAGGCCTACATCCTATCAGCATAACATGTCCTGAGAAAAATTTCAGCAAAAGCTCTGACTATTTTCACAGACTAATCATGGTCGTCAGTGTGGGGCACACTGATTGGCTAGGCCTGAGTCATGTGCCTGAGTCACCCCTATAGGTTGAAAAGAGAGAAGGGAGGAGAGGTTTTTCAAAGAACCATAGGGGGAATGGCTGACAGGTAAGTAAAAACGACAGATGGAGGATGCGACACGTGGAACAGAACTAAATTGCCCCTGTCATCGTGGCTTAGGCTATGCTAGGATGGTAGACCGCCAGCCCACACACGTGAGCAAGCCAAGATCTGCAGCACTATCTAGCCAACCTGTAGACTTAGGAGCAATAATAAATGGTTGTTGTTTTAACCCGTCAAGTTATTGGGGCTGTTACTTAGCATTATTGTGGCAATAGATAACCTACATACATGTCAAAGGTTCTATGAAGTCCTGTATAAAGAAACATACCCCATAATTTCCTGAAATAAAAAAATAAATAAATAAAAGAAACATGCATAACTTGGTTCAAACAAGTGCTTCCCAAATGTACCCTCATAGCACAACTATAAACATCCTGCAGAAAAATGTTGTGGGACTTCAGCTTGGGAAAGACTTCCATAGTCACATCCAGGGACAACAGTACTAGACGGGTGTTTTTTTTAAATCTCAGACTATCAATAACCACGTATGGCAGGTGTAGTGAATCTGCCTTCAATATCCATTTCAACCCCGTGCTATGTGCTTCCTGATATTACAGAGGTTGGGAGGCTAAACACTATCTTTCTCAGACTCTCTTGAAGTTCCTTTTTTGGATGCAGATTAGGTTTCACTAGTTAGATGCACCTGTGTGAGATTCGAAGTGTGAAGTGAGGCAGGGTCGTGTTGTCCTGCTTTATTTAGCCTTTGTTGTTGGCAAGCAAGATCTTGGGGACTTTTTTTCTGAAGTAACATTCTAAGGTCTAGTTTAGCTTCTGGATGTTGTGAGGCATTTGAGGTGGCAGCAGTGGTGGCATCTTGCTTTCTCCATCGTGACCATCATAGAATGTTCTTGAATCAACAGTTCTAGAGGATATGCAAGGACAGCCACAACCTTGGCACCGATTTTCTGGGAGTTAATCCCGAAGGTCCAGCCTAACGGCTATTCTTCAACTCTCCCAATGATGTACTAAGTAACTAGAGCCCTGTATGAAATATCTTTCTGCTTAAAGTAACTACAGAGCGTTCTGTCTCCTGCCCTAACTGATGACTGATTCTATATTTAACTTGTTAAAACCTAAATTCTCTCACCCATAAAAATTAGGGTTAGCAATATCTTCCTTGTGGACATATTGAAAGGGCCCATGAGATAATGGGTAGTTCTGTACCATGCATAGGGCAGACGCTCAATAAAAGGGATTCTTCAAATATGGCATGACATCTTTTAGAAGTACCAATTTGATTTTCCTGTTTGTTGCACATTTTAACAGGAGGCGCCAGTAGTGAGATTGTTGCCTACATTTGTGAGGTGAAAATGACCATTCTTTTCACCCTTTTCTCATTTGACAAGGGCAGATGTTGTGTACTTTGTGTCGTAATTGCAAGGAAAACACATCCAAAAGAATGCAAGGGTGAGAATGAAAGAGAGAGAGAGAGAGAGAAAAACAATCTCTACTCTGTAAGGCTGTTGCTACCTCCATTCAGGGTCTTTACACCATCTGTTATTCCCTCTTTTTTTCTAAATTAAAAATTTCTCTCTTTGCTGGTATCTTTCCCATCTATATTTACACATACTTGAGTCTTTTCAATTAAAAAAAAATTAAAAATCCTCCATTTACCCTGCTTCCCAGCTTTTTCCTGCCTTTCACAGCCAAAGGTCTTGAAAGCGTTGATTACATTTGCTGCCTCCTTTTCCTCGCTTCCCACGCGTGCCCCAACCTCTGGCAATGCAGCTTCTATCTCGTTAACTCCATAAAAGTTTTCAAATCATCAATGGCCCATGTCACTTAGCTACATATCAGCCTTCAATATACTTGGTCCCTAAGCTTCAACTACAGAATTAGCCACTCCCTGCCTTGAGACACATACTTTCTTTACTCAGCACAACGGCGACTCCTACCTGTTTACTAACACTTTGTTTCCCTTTCTTCTTGGCCTTATAGCGACAGTATATTTGCTAGTCTCTCCTGCAGTCCTAGTGACTGAATTCTGCTCAATAGAATGTAAGTGTGACGTGTGTCATTTCTGACCCGAAGCTTTAGAGAAGTGAGTAGGTGTTTGACGACATGTGGCTTCACGTGTCTGATCCTGGTGTCCTCAACTATAGTAAAAGAGGAACCTGAGCACAGGAATCAGGAATAACAAGGTGTCTGCACCCTCACCTCTCCCAACCCAACTTCTCCAAGTCACTCATACAGCACGCACTCTTTCAGTGTTTGTTGTTTGTTTGAGGAGCATAGGGTTTGTATACCCTTTGCATTCCTTAGGTATTTTTTTCTGTCATCTTTTCTTAATCTGTTAGATTTACCCTGAATTTTTTGGCCAAGATATTCATGTTTAAACTACCTTCTGAAATGGTTTTTAAGTGGATACATTATGAAAGAATAGTCAAGCTCAAGGAAAATCTTGCTTGAACTGACACTATCTTGAGTTAGGTTTTCATGTTAGTCTATGATGTCACACGTATTTTCATACTAAATAATGTGCTCTTCACTTCCTTTATTTAAGAGCTATCCAGTTTTATGGCTGTGATTAACTACTGCATGCTTTTATTATTTTATGAGAAAGGCTGTTCCTCCTGCCGTTTCAGCTTGCTGCCCCACATGGACATGTAAAGAGGGCACCGTAATGTATACATGGGTAAAGGTGACCTACATATATGATGTTACAGTAGAGTATTACAAGAGTATTAAAACTACAATTTCAGCTATTTCTCCCAATTAAGGCTAACACGTCTGTGATTTTAGCCTCCCATTTGAAATAAAAGTCTAACGATAATTAGAGCATAGAGCTATTCACTACTGTACTTCAATCTGGAAATAATTGTCTTTGTTCAATTAGGAATCTGCATTTTCATGCCAATCTTCACAGATTATTTTGAATGGAGAATGCACTCTGATTAAGAGCTATCCTTCTTGGAAAAAAACAAAAAAACAAAACAGTAGCCTGAAGTCCTCGTCTCCTTGATAGATTTAACATTTTGTTTTCCCCTAACAAACTGAGAAACATGTCATACAGATGGGCTTTTTGGACTTATTTATTTAATATGGCAAAAATCTCCTTGGAGATGATGCTTTAGAGTTGGGCTTAGAAAAGTGTCAGTTTATCCAAGGCCTTCAATTCATTTGTTGTATGAAAGTGACCAGGTTTTAAATGGAGTAAAATCTGACCATCATAATTTTGACAGTCATAGACCTACTTACTCTCCTCAGTGATCTTTAAATATGGCATCATATGTAAATCCTAACAAAAAACCTTGGGAATTAGGAATTGTTATCTTCATTCAACAGATGAGGAAAACATAGCACAGAGAGTTTATCTGATTTTCCCAAAGACACTCAGTGAGTCATTACTGAAACCAACAGTCAACTGCAGGTCTGGCTGGCTCTAAAGCTTAGGTTCTCTCATGCTTCTGGTACATTTTTCTTACTAATTTAATATAGCCAAAGAAAAATGATGAGAGGCATTCTTGTAAAATAATAAGATGTTGTAGATAGAACTATGAAAAATGCCAACTGAACATATGTCTATATGGTAAACCACCCTGCTCCAATAATTCTGAAAATGCCTATATTTAATTTTTCTGGTCGAAAACATAAGTCTTACAAAATAGGAAAACATATTAACACAATGACAACTTTCCTAAATGAGGTACTACCTATATTAAAATATGATTTAATCCTTTCTTCAATATAGATTACCTTAGAAACAATGCCATGGTTTCTCCATTTTTGTATTCCTTCACCCACATGTAGTTACTAATCAAGAAAAAGAAGGAATCACTCTCTTAATACCCCTCAGGAGTAAGGCAGGATATAGAGAATCCATATGTAATTTACATATCATGTGTGTGCATGTTTTAGCATACATATGAAAGTCAAAAAAACATCCCATCAGTGCAAGAAGTAGAACTCTGGCCAAACCTTTCATTATCCCTTTTAGAAACATTATACAGGCATTATAAATCTCCACCTTTGATGCAATGCAATTCCTTCTCTTTAATAATACTCTGGTAAACTTACACATGAGTGTTTTCCCATTCTTCTCTGTCTTTGCCATGCGTTTCATAACAACAACAAGAAGAAAAGATTTACTTAAGCACCTGGATGGAAAGCGATAGCTAACCCAATTTGTCCTTTTGAAAATAAAGAGAGTTAGTATTTGTGAGATTTCAGGTCAAATGGGACTTGTAAGCAAAGATGGTGATGACTTCTATGTTTCATGCTAAATTTGATTCTGGCTGTGGAGTGTTTGTTTGGGGCTGTGGGTTGGCGGGGAGGAATGTAGCAAGTTCTTTTTTTATCTACCTGTTCCATAGGCTGTGGCAGGTGTGAAGATAAGTTTCCAATAATAACTGGAAGCAATATTCCCCACCTTCATAGGAACTTGCCATCTGGTTCTGAGGGCCAGAGATAATTCAGTCTCTAAGTTAGCTCAGTGCCTGAGAAAAGACTGATAAATGAGTCTGATTACACTGCTGCACGGCAGTGTCAATAACACATCAGTGTTTGGCCATGCCAAGTGAGCTCTTCAGATGCCTTCAGAAAATAAAGTAGAGCCCTAATTGAATTAACCTATCTCAAACCTAACACAGCACTTAAGGGGAAGGGGGTCAAGCTTTATGAAGCCTACACAGAAACACTAAAAATGTATTTGCATAGCATGTAGAGCTTTTCCATCTAACCTTTGGTCTCATATGTTAAAATGCTAGATTCAATTTTGGTCTTGTATACTCTAGAGTGAAAAATTTTGCCCATGAAATTTTTCTTCCAGTAAAAAATAGTGGCCAAAGATGAAAAATTACTAAGGTGCCCAGCTAATAATCTCTGTTGCTTAAGAAAAAATAGGTGTGTCCATCAAGCAAAGGGAAAATATAAAGTGATGACATGAATGATGTAGATAAAAGGACAAATTTCTGAGGAAAAACAGATGTTTTGCTGCTTGCCTTAATTATCTGGTCTAGCTATCAAAATTGATAACCTTTACCAGATAGTTTCTTAAATCTCTGTTTTGCTTTGTGACTGTGGCCATAACAATCTTGGAATGGTTGTTTTGTATAACCAGCACTAGAGTATACAGAGTTATGATTTGATGAGAAAAGAGCGAGGTGCTTAGTATGCAAAGCATTCAGCACGGCCAATTTCCCAGGGCCCTTTGAGATTACATGTAGCAATGACAAGATGACACAATTAAGTTATGTGATACAGCAATAAGTAAGAAAGTAAGCCTACAGGCTCTGTCTCTTGGGAGAATGTAAGCCTAAACATTTTAAAGATGTCTTATTAAAAAGAAGGTCAATAAACTGAAGTTATCTTAGGTTCTCTTGGGAAAATAAAACCGTTCTCTTGGGAAAACAGAATTTCCTTCTCTGGAAGGAGCATAAGGAGAAGAAAACCTCTTCCAGAGAGTAAAGAGTACTCATTCCTCTTTAATATTAAGAAAATAGCTAGTATTTGTAGGATGGAAGGTGAGGGGGATGGGGTGCTATGGACCGAATGTTTGTGTCCCCCAAAATTCATATGTTGATACCCTAACCTCCAAAATGGTGGCATTTGGAGATGGGGTCTTAAGAAGCATTTAGGATTAGATTGCAGTGTGAGGATGGGACCCTCATGATGGGATTAATTCCCTGATAAAATGAAAAAGAAACAGGAGATCTCTTTCTCTATCTCCCTTCCTTGTGCACCACGAAGGAAAGGCCATGTGAGGACATAAGCAGAGGAAGGCCTTCACCAGACACTGAATCTGCTGGCACGTTGATCTTTGACTTCTCAGCCTCCAGAACTGTGAGAAATAAATGTTTAAGTCACCCAGTCTACGATACTGGGTTACAGCAGCTCAAACTGAAAGACATGGGGGGATGGTCAACATTGTTTTATGATGCTTTCTCCTGTAGAAGCCTCTATGCTCCCTCCCTCTTCACTGGCTGACAAAACTAAACAGCCATGTTTGTACTATGTCATGCCCCTGATTGGATCAGGATGGATACTTGAATCAATGCTAGAAAACCTATTGGCTGGCCCACAACCAATCAAATTCTCATTCTTGAAAGTACTAGGGTCATGAAAATTAGGGTTTGGTCAGTCCTGTGGTAGGCCAAACTGGATCGGAGTTGCAAACTGGATCGAAAGAGGGGCAGAAGTAACGAGTGATGAAGAAACAAGGAGCAGCTACTCCACAGAGAAATTAATGGGCAGACATTCACAGATGCTGACTTCTCCCTGTTCCTTCCCAATGAGTCCCAGTTGAACCTAGCTTCCTTTGTAAAGAAGTATATGAGAGTACCTCTTATAACATTATAATACTCCTCGCTTCCCACACCTTTTTTTTTAGTTAAGCTAGTTTCAATAACTTTTTATTAGCTTACAACAAATTAATCCTTGAATAAGATAAAGGACAAATATCTAAAGATAATATCCTTGGCATTTGAAAATTATAGAAAATGAAGACTGAGAAGGGAAAAAAATCTAACACTTATTCAATGTCTTCCATGTGACAGACATTATAGTATTACATATTTTAATCTTTTTAGCAACTGCATATCTCAAGAACATTTCTATCTTAATTATACAGATGAAGCAAATGAGTGTCAAAGAGCTTAACACACTTGCCTAAACTCCTGATGTATATCATAATTTAAAGACAGGCCTGCCAGGGGCCAGTGTTTCTTTGCTTAATGCTGCAGTAAACTTTTGAATAATGCAAAATATTGTTACTAGGTAGCAGCAAGACTCTTGAAACCAGTGAAGGTATAGGTTGCTATTATGTGATGGTTAATTTTATGTGTTAACTTAAAGGGTGTTTTTGAGGGTGTTTTAAAGGGTGTTTAAAATTTAAATCAGTGACTTTTGAGGAGGCAGATTGCCTTCCATAATATGGGTGGGCCTTGTCCAATCAGTTGAAGTCAGTGAATAGAACATAAAGACTGGCTTCTGGGAGTAAGAGGTAATTCCCCAGCAGATTACTATCAGATTGCACTTACACCATTAGATCTCCTGCAAGCCTTTGGACAAGAACTCATCAGCCATCCTGGGTTTCTAGCCTGCTGGCCCAAATTGCAGATTCGGATTTGCCAGCCTGCATAATTGTGCATGACAGTTCCTTATAATAAATCTCTTTCTATATATGTAAGCATCACACTAGTTCTTTTCCTCTGGAAAGACCTGACTAGTACACCATGGACAAGACTCAATCAGAAAACCAAGGTTGCAATTCAAGGCTGTTTTTGGAGTAGGTAAAGAGTTTCCAGTCTTGGTGTTTGATATGGCCTTCCTGTCTTTTTATGCTTATTGTTGGCATGGTGTACTTTTTCCATCTTTTAATTTTAAACATATATATTTTTATACCTAAAATGCATCTTTTGCAGTTAGCAATAGTTGAGTCTTGCTTTTTAAATTTATTTTGACTATCCTTTGCCTTTTAATTGAAGTGTTTAGTTCATTAATATTTAAATTATTATTGATATAGGTAAATGTAGTCCTACGACTTTACTGTGTTTTTGTTCTGTTTTGTTTGTTTCTCTGTTTTTTCTCCTCTGTTTCTTCTGTCTTGACTTCTTTTGAATTAATTATAAAGTTTTTATAATCCCATTTTTAATTAATCCATTGGCTTTTAATTTATACCTCTTTGCATTATTTTTTAGGGTTCACTATGAATTACAATATATATCCTTAACTTTTCACAGTCTACTATGAGTTAATGTCCTACTTTTATATAAAATGTATACAACCATAAGGATACATTTATCCTTCCTGACATGTTTTATTCTAGTTATGTTACTAATACTATAATACAGTGCAGATGCTATTAACTCCGTAACACAATGTTATAATTTTGGAAATAGTCCCACGTCTTTTTAAAGAATTTAAAAGGAAAAATGACTGTTTTACGTTTACCCCCATATTTACCATTTTCAGTCTTCTTAATTATTTCCCAAAGGTGCATGTTTCTACCTGGCATCATTTCATTTTTCTTTAGCATTTCTGTAGTGTAGGCATGCTGTCAATCAATTTTCTTAGTTTTGTTTTATCTGAAAAATGTCTATTTTGCCTTTACTCTTGAAGGATATTTTTGGTAGATATAAAATTCTAGATTAACTTTTTCACCAGCGTTTTAGATATGTTCTCTTATCCTCAATCCTCCATTACGTGGGATGAGAAGTCAGTCAATGACCATTCAAATTCAAATTACTCAATCATTTGAACAGTCATTCAAATTATTGTCCCTTTGCCTATAATGTGTCATTTTCATCTAGCTTCCTTCCAGATGTACTCTTTATCTTTGATTTTCATCAATTTGATGATGATGTTCTTAAATCTAATTTTCTTTTTATTTATCCTCCTTGGTATTTGCTGAGTTTCTTGAATCTATAAATGTGTGCCTTTCACTGAATTTGAAAAAAATTTCAGCCATTATGTCTTTAAAATTTTTATGTCCTATTCTATCTCTCCTTTCCTCTGGGACTTCAATTACATTTGTATTAAAACTTTGTTATTGTCTCACAAGTTTGTGAGATTTTGTTCCTTTTTAAAATATTTTTATCTCTGTTGTTCATATTAAAATACTTCCACCAAGTTATCACTAAACTTATTGACTCTTTTTTTGCCTTTAGTCTGATGTTAAACCCATCCAGTGACTTTTTATTGCATATGTTTTTCAGTTTTAAAATTTCCACTCAAATTTTATAGTTTCTATTTCTCTGCTGAAATTTCCTGTCTTTTAGTTGATTCTGAGTATCATAGCTGCTTTAAAATTGCTGTCCACTAATTACAAAATCTGGGTCATCTCAGAATCTCCATTGATTATCTCTTCATTATAGATCACAGTTTTCTATTTTTTTTAAATGCCAAATAATTTTGAATTATATTCTGGAAATTGTGAGTGACACATTGTCTACACTCTGGAAGGCATTATATTTCTCTGAAGAGTTTTAATTTTTGTTCATTTGTTTTATTAGGCAATCAGCTGAGTTAAATTCAAACTACAAATTTTGTTTCCCTGCAGCGGGCAGCTGCTGAAATTTTAGTTCAGTTGTTTTAGCCTTGAATTGGCTGTTGTATAGAGTTTGCTTTGCACATGTATAGTTTAAAGGCCAGCCAGAGATTTGGGCAGAGTTTATGTGGAGAATTTAAGGCGCTCTCTCTCTCTCTGCTTCCTTCATCTAGGAAATCTTCCCTCATTTTCCAGTATCTGTGATTGCTCTGAAATCTGTCTTTTACTTCTTCGGGCGAGTAACACTACGGCTTTTAATGAAAACAGGAACTACCCCATTCTATTTCCTCCCTTTAAGTGTCAATCCCCCTCCAGAATCTGCCTGTTTCGGGTTGTGTTTCAGTGCCTTCAGGTAATTGTTTTTCATATTTTTCCATAGTTTATGTTATTATTTTCAGAAGGGTTAGTCATATAGGAGCTATTCAGCCACGACAAAAAATGACAGGCTAGGTGGAATTTTTGAGACTAATATTTTCAAATAATCCTGCACACAAACTTCTTGGGAAATATTCATTTAGCTTTTCAGGAACAAATATTTAGAAAGCTTAATGTTCAAGGACTTATTTCAAAGGAAGCCAACCTCAGTCATTATATGCTAATGTCACATTTCAATAAGTCCTCAAACAGGTAACCAGACGTAAGCTGTTTTAAACTGGAATTTCCTTAAGTCCCAAATATCAAATTTCTATCTTAGTCAATAGCACATAATGAATAAGTAGATTAATGTGTTAGAAGATAAGTTCTACTAAAAAGTAAAATCAGAACAGGGTAAGGGGAATTGGGAGGCCTACTGTTTACTCTGCATTTTAAACTTAACATGTCCAAAATGGAGCCCCTGACCATTCCCCTAAAACCTACTCCTCCTACAGTTTTCCCTCTCACTCTTAATGGCAATTCCATCCTTCCCATTGTGACTAGCCAAAAATTCTGCAGTTATCTTAACTCATTCTCACATCCCATAGTCAATCTTTCAGCAGAGATTTTTTGTGCTCTTTTCAGAATATATCCAGAATCAGATCACCTCTCACCAATTCCCTGCTACTTCTCTGGTCCAAGCCTCCATCATCTCTTGCTTGAATTATTGCAGTGACCTCCTAAGTGGTCTCCCTGCTTTGGCTTTAATGTCCCTGCCTATCCCCCACCCCACTCCCCCCTACTGCTGGAGTCTGTTCTCAACCTTGGAACAAAGGTGAGCCTGTTAAAAGTTAAGTCAAATCATGCTACTCCTCTGCTTAAAACCTTCCTCTTACAGGTTTCCATTTCTCTCAAAGAAAAGCTCAAAGTCTCTGCACTGGCCTCCAGGGCCCTGCCCTATTCCCAGTCCCCTCCTCTTCAACCTCATACCACTGTGATCTCAGCTGCTTTTTCTCCTCCTCACTCATTTTTCTGTAGTCCTCTTTGCTTTCCCTAGAACACATTGGGCATGCTTCTGCCTCAGGGACTTTGCACTTGCTTTTCCTTCTGTCTGAATGCTCTTCTCCCAGAACGCATCACAATTCCCCTCTTACCTTTTTCAGGTTTTTGTATAATATTTACTTTCACAGTTAAACCTTCCTAACAGGTCTTGCTATATATGTTGCAGGAAACAGGGCAAAATGAAAATGCAGGGACCCCTTGTTCATGAAATATTAAGATAGACTTTGACAAATCCAGCAGTAGTACCTTTATTTAACTCAAAGCTATCCAAGCTCATTTGAGCACAGAAGTCTTTTTTCTTCTGTGTAACCATTCACAATATTTCCACGTAACACATTTGCAAAATACCTGGCAAAACCTTGGAGATCTCTCTCAACACTAAAATTCCATAAATCTATGCTCACATCAATATTAATATTCTATAAAATTGTATAATTTTATATTTTAATAATAATTTGTGTTATAAAATTATGACTTATGTAACATAAAATAAATTAATAATATATAGATATCATATCTATAAAGATTTGGACTTTTAATCATTTGCCTTTTGCTCTATAGGAAGTTTGCTATGCAAATATGAAAATGAGAATTTGCCTGTTGAGTGATTTCTCCACCAAGTAAGTTTGAAAAATGATACAGCAGACTTTGACAGTATATCTTTTAAGTTTTGTGCATTCTTGGAGTTTTTTTTTCCTTAAGATTTTTGTAAGATTTTAGGGTTTTAATAGAAAATGTGACTTTCATTTTTTGGTACTAAACACTCAAGATTGAATGGTGATACTCAATAATTCTGGAGATAACAGCTTCTAGAGATATAAAGATAGAAGAAAATTTCTTCCAAGATAAGCGAAAGAGGTAAAGGTTTACAAAGGAAGAATTTCCTGTTCTGATAATAGCTGAGGACAAGGGAAATCCACATGTATGCTCTTCCATAGGGTATCTCTCCATTCTTTTATAGAGAGATGCTTATCCATATACATGTATATAGATATATAGATACAGATACATATGCACATTCTGTGTCAGTGTTGCTCAGAGTGAAGGGTCAGTCTTTTTTTTTTTAATTACCACTCACAAACTTACATTTTTCCAAGTTGTAATAAGAATAATCTACAAGAATAAAGAAACTTTAAAAACCCCACAAAGCCATGCAAAATACAAGGCCAGATATTTGATTGTTACATTCAATAAACATAAAATTACTCTGTCAATTTTCTGTAAAAGTTTCTAAACGCTTATTCTCAATGTTGTATTTTTACCGTCTCAGACCAGAACAAACAGTTTGGAGGCTGGCCCAAGCCCATGGGCTACCTATTGACCAGTACTGCCCTTGCCTTCACCACTAATTTAGTATTTCCATATACTACTATTTATGGTGATTTATCTTTTTATTTCCTTCAGAGCAAGTGATAGCTATCTGTGTCCTTGAAGTTCCTAGGAGAAAACACTGTATATACTGGGTACCCAATGAATATGTGATGATTTGCACACACTCAAGTGATAGAGCTTTATGAAATTCTTAATTTTTCCCCCTTTTATACTCCTTCTTGGATCAAAGTTTGAGAGTTTTAACAAGGAAACAAAAAATCTCTCCTTAGAAGATTTCTAAAATAAAGAAAAATGATTACAGGGCATAATGTTTATGATATATACAAAGTCACAAAAAATAGGTTTAGAAAGCTTTGAAGTAAGTTCTATGTTTTAAAAGAAAAGTTGCACCTACACACTGACAGACTTATGTGTAGCTCTTTTGCTTTTAAAGATCTCCTGGGGCAGCGATTTCAAAACTACCCATAAGTGTTTCCACCCTGCATAACAGTACTCTAAAAAAAAACCCATATGTGTCATCTTCATATGGAGGAAAATGAATTTCTAGTATCCTCTAAGCTTCCTGATGGAAAATTCAACACTAAAACTCAAAAAAGAAAAAGGTGAGATACCAAATTCCATCTGCTTTCTAGATTTGAGTGTTTTCTCAAGTCACCTATAAAATATATAGAGCATCTAAAAAGCTCTAATGGCGAAATGTTATGATAAATCTAATGCATTTTTCATGCAAGCTGATTGCAGCCTTTATTTTAGGCAATAAAGAGCAGAAGGATCTTTAATGAGTTCATCCGAAGTTCACTACAAGCAAAACGTATTTTTTTTTAGTGCAATATGGTTGACTTCTTTTGTACAAAGTAAGTTATGTTAGTGAAGTGAAGGCTGGAGAAATGAGCCCTTGCCATCACTGCCTAGGTGAGAGCTATAAATGACACTCTCCTGCAATTAGCCAATGGGCTGGTGATTGCTGGCTTCTATAGCAAGAGAGAGAGGGGCAGGTATGCCATGGAATCCAGGATGTTAAGCATGGATGAGACTGTGCTTTAATTTTTCCCTCATGGCTGTCTCATGCCCTTTACTGATCCCTTCACCTTCAGCTTCAGGATAAGTTGATTCACTGTCTTGAATTTGAACTGCAGGTCAATGTTCCATACGAAATATTTGTTGGGATCACAAACAACCAAATAGATTGGTTGGAAAATATAAAGATTCACTTGTGCTTATACAATGGTAAAGAACAAAACTACAATAAAACAGCAACAGACGGGGACAATATATTTACGTCTGAAGTGTTCGTATTATAATTTGCAAAGACTCATTCAAGTTTATGGAATTTCAAACTCCCCTAGATAAATGGGCAAAGAACAGGTACGAACAGGCATAAGGAGACAGTTCATCCAAGATAAAATGCAAACAGGAAACAAATAAAAAAAATTTAATCCTTGATATGGATCAAAGGAATGGAAATTAAAGAAATTGACAGTAAAGGGACATCAATTTAGAAATGCTTTAATACATTATATTAAAAAGTTAAGATCTTAGAGAGAGACTTAAACATGCATTAAAAATTAACATTCAAACAAATTGCTTGTTTGAAGGGAAATTGAAAAATTCACACCCTTCTGATACCATTCTAAATCGGTAATTCACAAATTGAGAAAACAGAAAGTAACTATAAAGCTATTCATTCTATTTGGGCCTGAAAAACCATGGAGGGATGTTATCTTAAAGAAACACAACTCGACAGAATCAAGAAGCTGTAAGCATGACGATACTCACTGTAAGGAAGAGAGAGAAGCTTATGAAACAGAAAAGGAAGATTAGATAGTCAATAAAAATAATACTTTATAAAACTGCAAAGAAATCTAAAAGAATAGTGATTATATTGATGTAATGTTAAATGAATATCAAAAATGCAAAACAATATCAGCTATTTAAAAACCATATGCATGCGGTGATTTGCAAAATTAAAAACATACAAGTTGTGTTGGAGTGATAAGTTGATAGGTTAAGATTTTTTTCCCTTTTTTTTGGCACATCCCCTTACTTGGATTATATCACCTATTCTATGTATTTTTTTCCCCTAAACAACAGCAAGAACAACAAAAAAGCCAAAAACATTTTCCAGGGAAAAAGGAGGAAATGATGACTATCTGGAGGAGACACTTGTCCCCCCTCACCTTATAGTCAGGCTTTTGCTGGCACTCATTTTTTTTCCAGCCCTGTCAGCCCCTTTTCGGAGGAGTTGATGTGTAGCCCTAATCCTCTCTGCTGGCTGCCTCCCCATTCAGGAGGGCATGCAAATACTTCCAAACCAGAGCATTTTAGACCTATTCAAGGCCCAAGACAACACACTTTTCATTAGCATTTGAAGTGTGAGGGCTGAAAAAGGGGAATGGACAACTTTTTTTCTTTTTTTTTTCTTTCCTTTTGGCTGGAAGCTTTGGGGAGACTTGAAAATGTACGTTTTTCATCCCTTTGCACACATCAGCATTGGCGCTAAACTTCAGAGGGAGGCATTGACTGCCCTCAGGGGAAAGCATTCAGGGGGATTTTTACACATACACAGAGGCCCATCGCCTGAAATAAATCACAGAAAGGAGGTGGCAGAGATGAAGCGAGAGGGGACCTGCGGGCTAAGCTACACGTCCAGAGGCATGAATTTAAATCGCGATTTATTTTCTTCTCCCTCTGCTCTGGCATGAATCTCAGTTTCTTAATCTTCGGCAGTGGGGAGGGGGCTTTGGGGAGAAGCAGCACAAGATTTAAAATGCGAGGCAAGTCTCCTGTCAAACAGCCCTCTGGAGATGCTGTGTCTGCGGCCGAGATGTTACAGCCTGGCGCTCTGAAGCCTAGGTCACAAGTTCAACCCCCTTCTGGGTCAGTTAGCTTTTCTCTGTTCCACAGCCACAGACTAAAGGCCTGAGCCCCTTATTCAGGCTGAATGTCTAACAAAATGTGTGCCCTTGGTCACTGCACAAAACAGCCCAGTCAGAGCCCAGCAAATCCATCCTCCACTGTGCGGAGGCCGTCAAGAAGCAAGCTGTCCTTGGGGGCCTGCAAAGGCAGGGCACATCTCTGAAGGGACAAGGTGGGAGGGTCAGGGGGAAGGTAGTGTGAGAGTGTAGGTGCTGGAGATGGCCAGACCCTGGAACAGATCCCAGCCCAACAACTTACTGTGTGGCCCTGGGTGAGTTCAAACTTTCTGAGCCTCCTCTGTAGATGAACTATGGTGATGACTGAATGTGTTAATGCACAGCAAGAGAGTGACACTGTGCCTGGTACACACTAAACAGTCAGTTAAATTTTTCTAGGATTGTCATCCCCAATCACCATCATAAAATGGTGCTCTATGCCATTTATACTGGAGGAGATGATTGTACATGTGAAGGTGCAATCTTTGCTGTATCCTGTACATATCTATCAACAGAGTGCTTGATAGATAACCAGGTACCACGATAGATTGCAGAGGGTCCTTATTAAAATATAATATATCCCACATAGATCTTGTCCCCAAGGAACTTATAGAGTGACATAAGCCAGCTATAAATCCTGATATAATCAACTACCATCTCGGTTACATTGGACCAGTTAATCTTTTAGTGCCTTACTTTCCTCATCTGTAAAATGGGGATTATAACTACCTCCCTCATAAGGTTCTTGTGGGGTTAAACGAGTAACGTATGTGTAGTGCTTATTATTTACAGTAAGCCTCAAATGAATGGATATTTACTTATGAGAAAATAAAGCATGCTTTTGCCATTCTTCAGTTTTAAAAAAGGGACATTGTCCCTTTTTTTGGGAACCAGATCACAGCTTTGGTATTGTTTTATAGTCAGACTCAAATCTACTTTCTAGTTTTGCTGCTGTGCCTCTATCTCCTCCCTCCATATCATACCTGGAGGTCTCCTTACAGCGATGGACCCACTATTCCTTGAAGCTTCCTGGCCTTCCCTCATGCATCCTCTCCCTGTGGCATTTTCCTTCCTCTTTTGTCCTCCTAGTAAGTTAATGCTCAAAATGCCCTTCCTCTGGGAAGCCCTCTCTGATCTGTCCAGAATTCCCTGCCTCCTCTAACTATTGGTTTTTATATGTAGAAGGTTATTTTTGTCCAAGTATAGATCACATACCGAAAGCCTCTTAATGTAGAGCTACTTAAAACAGGTGCCAAAATTTTAAGAAAATAATTAAAAAAAGATTCCCAATTGACCTTTCAAAAGGAGGCGATCCCTTTGCCTCCCTCCCAAAGGAGAGAGCAGACCGTGATGATACCAAGGAAAAGAACTGTTATCTGTCCTGTCCGTAAGGTTTTCCATCCTCCCACTGTGAATGCCACCCCTCATCAAGGAAGCCTAACTTCATGTCCATGATGACTCTATTCTATGCTTGACTCTTACCAGAGCCACTGATTTTTCAGTATGGAATAAGCAATGAGGGAAGCTCTGAGCCAGCTCTTAGCAGATTTGGTAATTGGTTTCATTTCAAGACCTAATTGGTTGGGCTGAGAAGGATCAAACCAAGGACTGCTGGATTGAGACTGCATCTAGGTGCAGCAGGAAAGAGCGAGGTGGTTGATTTCTGATGCCTATAATGGATGCTAGAAAGGGGAGTGGTTACACTCCTGCTACATAGTTGCAAACCTTCCCTGAGCAGTCATAGTATATTCCTAACACTTGCATAACAGTTCATCCAGAAGTTTGGGGCCACTTGAGTGACCTCAATTTGAGATTTCCCCCATGTTCCCTCTTCTCTACTTTGTTATTTCCTGTATCTTCACCTAGCCTCTCCTACTAAGCAACCATCTTAAGGGGAAAAAATATTTTGTTCTCAAAACAGCATATTGTGCAAGATAAATACACAATCATTCCTCCAGGGGACCTGTTCCAGGATTCCCAGCAGATACCAAAATCCATAGATGCTCAAGTCTCTGTCATAAAATGGCACAGAATTTGCATATAACATTTCACATCTTCCTGTATACTTTAAATCATCTCTAGATTACTTATAATACATAACACAATGTAAACACTTTGTACATAGTTGGTATACTGTATTGTTTTTGTATTTGCATTATTTTTTAATGTTGTGTTGTTAGTTTTTTATTTCTTAAATATTTTGATCTGCGGTTGGTTGAATCTGGGGATGCGGAATCCACAGATACAGAGGGCTGACCATATACGATTTTTATTTCTCAGTTAAAATAAATAATTAATTTAAAAAAGAGAGATGCTCTTTCTCCCAGGTTCGTTTCTCCCCTCCCACGTTTGCTCCAATCACATCGCTTTATGCCCCTGATCTGGAAAAATAAAAACTTCCTCCATTTCCTTATAGCATATTTAGAAAGTTTATAATAGGTGCTTTGAGAAATATCTTAAGAGGATGAAATGTTGAGCAGCTGCAGGGTCATAACGGAAGCATACATCTATTTGCTGATTTTTTTTAAAAAAAATTTTAGTGATGTTCAGGTCTTGGGAAAATGGGGTGGGAAATCTGTTGATGGTGGCAAAGGAAGAATAAAGTAGGGGTACTCTGTTCATTAGCTATTGCTGTTAACAAGCCCCCCAAAACTTAGTGGCTTTGAATAATCACCATTTATTGATATTTGGCTTCTGGGTCTATGGGCTCACAGTGAAGTTCTCCATACTTGGGACAAGACTGGCTGATCTTGGCTAGATGTATTCATGCCTGATGGCCAGCTGCTGGGTCAGCTGGAGCTGGGTCATCTAGAATGACCTCAGCCGGGCTGGCTCATTTTTGTTCCCATGGTCTGCAATCCTTTAGAATAGCAGCCCAGACTATTCACATGGCAGTGGATCAGGATTTCTGGAGAGAATGGACACCAGTAAGTATCTTGAGGCTCAGGCTCAGAACTGGCATAACATCACTTCTACCATATTGTCACAGCCAAAGTAATCACAAGGCCACCCAGATTCAAGGGTTGGGAATATAGGCTCCATCTCTTAATGGGATGGGCCTCAAAGTCACATGGCACAGGGATCTGGTATAGGGATGGGAATAATTAGGGCCATGTTTATAAACAATCTACTAGTCATTTACTAAAGTGACTGACCAAGCTGGACAGGAAGGCAAATGAGGTCAAATGGGGCCTGGCAGATGGAGACAAGGCCATGGAAATGGAAAAGGGGCAGCAGCTGGGTGGTGTAAGGAGCAAGGGGATAATTCATTAGAATGATAATGTGGGGGACCAAGAATAAAACCAGTCATCCCTAATGGTAAGCATAATGTGGTCGAAGGAATTAACCCCTTTAGGGATTAATTTCCTCATCTCTAAAATGGGAATAAATAACATCTAGATTGCAGTGTGGTTGTGACATTAAAGACCAAATGCATAAAAAATTTGTCCCACAGACAAGAGACTCAACACCCACCCCCATACACACAACCCCATCCACACGTGCACATGCTATACTACGTGTGCGGAGTCTTGACCAAGTAAGACCTGGAGCATGATCCCAACTCTGGTTGTTATAATCTAGTGAATTTGAGTAAATCACTTAAATCTCTGAACTTCATTTGTATCACCTGTAGACTGGGGGTAATAAGGACAACCTCAAAATAACTTTCTTCAAGAGTTGAAAAAGAGAACCAAAGAGCTCTGTGTATTCCAGAGAAGAGCAGCCAGTGTGGGCAGAAATAAGTGGAGGTCACAGAATTTCACACGCTTCCAGATTATCCCACAGCCTTGCCATTCTTTTGATCTTAAAAAAATTAGGATACTTTCATTATGCCCTTATCCCTGTTTGTCCCAGTCATCACAAAAAGCCTAGAAACCCCAGACTATCTCTTCCCTCAGCCTCTATTCTGCATGGTTCTATAAATATTTTTCTCTCACTTACCCTCTCCCACCCATCAAGACACAATGGCCACCTACCCAGTGCTCAGTCACACAGGTGCCTAGTGGCTGCCACACTCCATAGGGCAGGCTTAGTCCTACACCTCTCTGTCACTCTACCACTGATCCCATGCAGTCCCATGGCTGTACATGCAATCTCTGTGTTAATCAATCCAAAACGTGTACCTGTAGCTCAGAACTCCAGACCCAGAGAGCCACTGTTTCCTTGACAGACCCATTTGAATGTGTGAAAACTATCTCAAAGCCAACATGTCCAAAACAGAAATTGTACACTTTCCCTGTAAATCTGCTCCTTCCACTACTTTTCCCATTTTAGTGAACAGCACAGCAAGATCATTTTTTTTAATTGATCAGACCACAGATCTTGGAGTGGTCCTTGACTCTTCTTATTCTCTCAAACCCCACTTCTGATCCATCAGCAAATCCTCGAATCTGTCTTCAAAATGTATCTGAATTCAGACCCTTCTCATCTCAACACGACCATCCTTGTCCAAGCTACCGTCATGTCACCTGGATGAAGGTAATGGCCTCCTACCTAGTTTACCGTCATTTGTCCTTGCTCCCTATGTCCACTGTTATCACAGCAATCAGTGGGATCCTGTCTAAATGTAAGTCAGGTCTTATCTCTCCTCTGCTCGAAAACCTTTCAATATTTTCTCTTCTTTTCAGGATAAAAATCAAAGACCTTTGGTAATCTATGCTTTTATTTCTCACCAGTCTTTCCTTTTCTCACTCTATGTTAGTCACAATGTATCTTTGTTGCCCTTGGGTTTTTGTTGCCCCTTTTTTTTGGTCCCTGAAGTGTCCCCTGGGCTTAGAACAGTGAGTGCATGGCACAGAGTAGCCAATCGGCAAAACTTTGTTGAGTGAATAAACAACAGAATGATTATAACAAGCTTAACATTGTGCCTGGCACACATCAGATGTTCATCAAATGTTATTTTCTTTTCTCACAGGCTTTTTGTGACGATCAAATGGTGTCACGAATGAGAAATGACATATTGCTATAAGATGCTGCACAATTCTAAATCACTACTACCTTTATGACTGCATTTACCATAGTGCCTTGTACTTAGCCCGTATGGATTTTGAGTAGAGATTTAGATAGGATCACTGCCAGAAACAGCCACTGGGACAGATACAGCTTGCTCTAGCAATGAACCAACTAGATGCATCTTATCTGTTATAGACCAGAAAACCAGATGACTGAGTAAATTTAAACATGTTTAATGTAAGAGTAAATGTTCTCATGGCTTTATATTAACAGATAAATCCTATATGGAATAGCCATATGTTATAAAAAGGCCATTTAATGCCAGGGCAAGCAGTCCTGGACTCCACACCAGCTCAGGGCTGTCACTGCAGAGACCCAGATAACCAAACCATAGCCAGTAAGAAAAGATTAGAGGTTCAGTTTTACTAGATATCAAGGCAGGGAAATATATTTTAGTAAGGTTTCCATATCAAATAATTTAAAATTTATAAAAATAGTTTTTGAATCTTATAAGCATCAAGCCTCTAGAAAATTAATTTATATGAATTCCTTCAGCTTCC
Source organism: Lepilemur ruficaudatus (assembly GCA_963574885.1). Taxonomy (NCBI): domain Eukaryota; kingdom Metazoa; phylum Chordata; class Mammalia; order Primates; family Lepilemuridae; genus Lepilemur; species Lepilemur ruficaudatus. The sequence continues at coordinate 85,363 of CAUYRT010066478.1, forward strand.
AAATATACTATTCAAACATGGCACTGAAGATTATAAATAGCCTTAGAATATAAGGAAAATGAAAGTCTTAAAAATTGGTCTGTTCTTGTTACTACCATCTTCCCCCATACTCAACTCTGTTTCCTATTCTGAGAGTCAAATTTTTTCTGTACATTTATGAATGGCCCATTTGCTATGTTATAGTGTGTTTAACGGATTTCCTTCAGGGGTTTGAAAAGGGCAATTTTCTGGAAAGAAGATAAAACTAAAAGTGTCCTGTAATGACCAGGGATGGGATGAGGTAAATGTTTCTTAAGAAAATAATGATAATTTAAAAAAATTCAGCAAGTTTATGCTGAAAGGGGCCAGATAACCATGCAATGAATAACAGGGCAGAAGTTAGACCTCAGCCATGCTTCCAGTTCTAGTTGAACCATACTTCAGCCACCAACTCCGAGGAGGTGGTGATTAGATGATGCATTTCGAAAGGCATGAGCACCTCTCTCTTTGGGTAGATTACAGTTCAGGACTTAGAAGAAGAGTCTATGAGCCTTAGGGGGAAAAGGACCAACATTTTTCCTTTTCCTTGTTCAGTGCAGGACAGGGTGAGACCCTGGAGAAATTACCTCAGGAGAGGTAATGACAACCATTGCAGCAATATGTCCTCAGAGATTTGAAAATACATCACCAGTTTTACTATTCTCAACTCCCTAGGGCCTAGTTATTACCACATAAAATACAAGTAGTCTTCTTTTAGGGATATCTAGATTTAAGCATCAAATGAGAACAACCAAAACCAATAATAAAAATCCATCCAAAGCTAGTGTGAGGGAGCCAGCTTCTTGACAGTGGGTGTCAGACCAGGGCACCCCATAATCAGCAAGAAGGGTTTTGGGGAATGTAAGCCCTTGAGCCCACTTCTTTCTGCCCCTCTGAGACCTTGCTCCCTCAGTCCCCTCACTTCCTTGTCTCTCCAGCTTCTGCCAGTCTGCTTTGCTCCTTCCCCTCAGCCTAGGGGACATGCTCATGTTTCTGCCATCCTGAGCAAACCCATTTCTCTCCTATATCTTCCTGTTTTCTTCCAAGCTTTTCATAAGTGAAGTCATGCTTGCTTTCCCTACTTTCTCACTTCCCATTCCTGCCTAAGCCTCTCCAGGCTGCCTTCCACTCCCAGATGGAGTGAAATTAATCTTGGTGAGGTCACCATTGACCTTCTAATAGACAACCAAATTGTATTTTTCCTCTCTATTTGTAGTGCTCTATTTTCTTGGCTACTGTGCCCTCCTGCACAGGGGGAGTATGCATTCCCAAAATTCCCCACAACATTCCTTTCATGCTTCCTGCATCTCCTGGAGGATTCTTGGTGCCCAGGGCTCCTTCTCTTTCTATGGATCTTCCCAGTACACATTTTTCCTGGAGGACTACCACGCACTTTCAGGGTTTCAGGAAACACGCCTATATGCTCATGACCTCTTATATATGTATGTGTCTATGTGTGTTTCAGACTTAACTTGTCCAAAATTGAAACCCACAAATGACTCCCTACACTGGGTCCTTCAGTATTTATTTTATTTCACAAATATGTACAGAGCATTTACTGTCTATAACACACTAATTTAAGCACTGTATGAATATCTTCACACTAACCTCATGAATAAAGTAGTATTGGTACTATTATCATCATCCTTTTTTTAGTTGAGAAACTGAGGTACAAGAGGTTACATAACTTGTCCAAATTTATAGAATTAGCATCAGAGCTGGAATTCAAACCTACATGGCCATGCACTGAATCACTAAGCAATATTGCCCCTCAGACTATCACCATGGACAGCTCCCATCATCTGCCCAATCATTCAAGCTAGAAACCTAGTATTGCCCCTCTTTATTGCCTGCCTCTAAAAAGCCAAATCCTGATATCTTATAAACACTTTATAGCAGTAGAATGTGCATACAGAAAACTATACAATTCTGAAGTGAACAGATCCCTGAATTTTACAAAGTGTGTGTAGCCATGTAGCTGCAAACCAGAGAAAGATATAGGATATTACTAGCACCCTGGAAGTCTCCTCTGTGCTTCCTCCCCACAATGGCAAAACATGGTTCTAATTTTACCTGTTTATAAACTTCATTTAGTGGAATTATACAGTGTACACGCTTTCACGATTGACTTCTTGTCCAATTTGATACATGACATTTATCATCTTGTTATGTATAGCGATAGATTATCTCTTTCATTGCTCTATAATAGTCCATTTATAACTAGTTAGCAATTTCTCTATTTTACTATTGATGGACTGGTTGTTTCCAGTTGTAGATTATTAAAAAATATTGATACTGTGAATATTTTGTACATCTTTTGGAGTACATACATATATATTTCTGTTGGGTGTATATCCAAGCGTGAATTTACTGAGAAATCCCAGGATATGCAGATAATCAGCTTTGTAGATGCTGTAAAACAGTTTTGCAAAGTGTCTTTAACAATTTACATTTCTACCAGCAGTTTTTGAGAATACAGGTGATCCAAATCCTCACCAATTCTTGGTATTTTCATATGTTTTATTTTAGGCATTCTGATGGATACATAGTCGTTTTATATTGCATTTCCCTGATAACTAATGATGTTTAACATCTTTTCATATGTGTTATCTATTCAGAATCCTTTTTTGTGAGAAGCCTGTTCAAGTCATTTGTTCAAGTTTTATTCAGTTATCTGAATTTTTTTTCCTGATTCAAAGGAGTTATTTATATATTCTGGATATAAGGCCTTTGTCAAATTTTTAGATTGTAAAATCCTCTCTGTGTGACTTTTTTTTTTCAGCCTTATCGTGGTGTTTTATGATGAATATAAGTTCTTAATTTTCATTAAGTCCAATTTTTCTTTTATGGGTACTGTTTTTCATATCCTTTAAAAATATGTTTGCATACCCGAAACTCATGAAAATATTTTTCTATGATATCTTCTAGAGCATTATTATTTTATATTTTACATTTAGATTTATATTTATTTGGAATTGAAATCTTGCGTGTGGTATGAGCTAGGGAGTCAAGATTTTTTCCATATGGATCATCAATTGAACCATTACCATACATCAAAAAGACAATCCTTCCCCAACTTCACTGAAGTGGCACCTTCATTATAAATCAGTAGGCTTCTTATGAGAACATCAAGTTATAAACTCTTTTCTGTTCCATTTGTTTTTGGTCACTTCTTTGTCAATATCACAAATATCTTAGTTACTTTAACTTTACAGTATGTCTGAATTTTTTAATGCAAATTTTATTTTATTTATTTATTTTTATACACAAAACCCCTCAGTAAATGTAAATTTTTTTTGACAAATTTATTGAAGCATAATTTACACTGCATGCACTCCATTTTAAGTGAACAATTAAATGATTTTTAGTAAATTTACCAAGTATGTCTGAATTTTTGATAGTCTAGGTACTCTAACTTTGAGGTTCATCTTCAAGGTTATCTTGACTATTCTTTGTCCTCTGTATATCCATATATTTTGTAGCTTTTAAATTTTAAATTTTTAAGTTTTTTTAAAATTTTGAGATAATTATGGATTCACATGCAATAGTAAGAAATACTATAGAGAGATCTTGTTTGCCTTTTATCCAGTTTTCCTTAATGGTAACATCTTAAATACTATTGTGTAATATCACATCCCGAATATTGACATTAAAACTCATTGTGGTTTTAATTTGCAATTCCTTAATGGCTGAACATCTTTTCATGTGCTTATTTGCCATTTGTATATCCTCTTTGGTGAAAGATCTGTTCATAACTTTTGCCTATTTTCTGGTTGTACTGTTCACTCTTTCATGTTGAATTTTGAGAGTTCTTTACATATTCTAGATACTAGTCCATTATCAGATATATGGTCTACAGGTATTTTTCTCCCAGTCTGTAGCTTGTATTTCATCCTCTTTATAGGGTCTTTCACAGAGCAAATGTTTTTATAGATAAGGGAACTGAGATACAAAGTAGTTAATTAGATTTTCCAAAATCACGCAGACAGTAAGTTGGGAAGTTAGGACTCAAAACCAAGCAGTTCGAGGGCACAGGGTCTGGGGAAGTCCATGCTGTACTGCTGTTCATATCAGCCAGTTAATTCAAATTGAGTTTCTAGGTTGAAAAAACAAAATTATACCTATATGTAAATTGTGGGTGGTGAGACTTTGACACTTTGTGCTAGACCCATTTGCCCTAAGTATGTTCAATCTAATATCAAATTATTAAGATTGATATAAATAAATGGATATTTGTCTGTTTGCATATGCCCTCCTTCTTTCTAAAAATACTTGAAGATATAATTAACATGTTCTACAACTCCAAAAGTATTGAATTTAAATTGCTAGTTGGAGTACCTCATGTAGAAAACATCCATTAAGCAATATAAAATGCCAGCCAACAGAGAAGAAAGGTGCAAACATTTTGGGATTGGAGATTATAAAGTCAGAATAGAGCTACACTTTGGAGGAAGCCTAATAATATTAGTGACAGCAAATTCATTACATTTACTGTGTACCAGGCATTCTTCTAAAGACTTTGCACATGGGGACTAAGTTTATAGATGGAGAAACCAAAGCACAGAGAAGTTAAGTAACTTGCCCAGTGTCACCCAACAAGTAAATGGTGAAACTGGGTTTGAACCAGGCAGCTAATCCCAGACCCAGTGCTTTTACCTACTATGCTGCAATGATCTAGGCTAGCTTCACAGTAGGTAATGATAAAGGTGGGGACTATTTGGTATCCTCAACTTGAGTCTTTCTGGGATAAGTCCTACAGGAAGCCAAGAGAATTCGTGGAGAGATCTGGTGCCAGGCAATCACTTTATGATATTAATATAAAAGAACAACTGTCCATACTCATGACCCACTGAAATGTGAAGAGGGTGAGAACAGGGCTCCTTTTGTGTCTCTGGCATCACAGAAGGGGTCCAGCTGGGTCATTTGCACTTTAATCCCCAAAGTCAGTGTTAGGAATTTAAAAATTTAGAGTCCATAAGAGTTCCCTCAATTGGTGACATTCGTTCTTCACCAGTTACAACTTGAATCAGTCTCATTTTCACACTTATAGATTAGCAAATTAAAATGTAATTTGACAAAACTGAAAGGGCAAGAAAGAGTTGATGGTAATAATTTGCCAATATCAAAGGAACACTGGATTAAGAGTCAAATATTTGCCTTAGCTCTGCCACACACTACATGACAGATTTTGGGCAATTCTCTGATATTACGTGGACCTTCATTTAATCATCTATAGAATAAAATGAGAAGAAACTACAGTTATTAATTGCCTTTTATGTACACTATGTTATTTTAGAAATTTTACATATGTTGACTATTTTAATCCTTACAATATTAGTGATTGATATATTACTGCTCATTTTTGAAGTTGAAAAAACAGAGGCTTAGAGAAGTTAAGAATTTGCCTAAAGTCTAGTGGGATTCAAAGCATCAAAGTTGGTGGGTTTGTTTTTATTGTTGTTTGTGTTTTCATTTTGCATTTAACCTCCCTCTCTTCATTGCAAATCTATAATTCCAGAATTTTAGAAGTACACAAAGGGACACATGATATTGTTACCACTGTATTCTATAATATAAACTCCAGTGCTACCACTTAAATGACCACCGTGTTAACTCATCTTTACCTCTTGAGAGTTTACTTTTGATTCTGATTTAATTGTCAAACACAATGGAAAAGTAGTTTCATCCTTACTACTAAAAGTTAGATTATAGTCCATTATAGGATGGCTGCATGTACTAGCCTTCATATAATGAGTCCATAGTAATCCATTAAGGTGAAATCTTAAATGTGTTCCCTTGGGAGGTTAACTTATATCTAGGGAGTGACAGGTACTGGGGAAGAAAATTTGATTATAGGTATTGTTTGCATAGTCTTTTTAATCTGAAATATTTGAAAAGACTTGGTCAAAAGACAAGAAAGGACTAGTTTTCAGTGATGGGTGTTTTCCATTCTTATGAATGTAATTTTGTCCCTACTGAAAATTCAGAAGTTGCTTTGTCCAAAAGGACACTGACATCCTATACTGTGCTTTATTTGACATCTTATATTGCACACTAAACCACATGGGGCAAACTTCAAATGACTGAGCTATAGGAATGTGTATCTGGTTTGAAAACTGAGGTCAGCTCCACTGTGCTTCCTCCTGGTGCCCCCAGAGAGGTTAAAGACATCCGTGACCACATCTTCTCATTGCTTTTGTCTTCTTTCATTTTTGTAAAATGGCCATCAGATATTCAAGTACTTAAACATCTTCCATTACAACCAGAGACTGCTGGCTCAGTAGTAGTTTTTGGGGTATTAGTACAAAGCCAAATATGGGTTCTTGAAGACTTCTAAAAAACAATGTGAATAGAATGGATTATTAGAATAATTTGTAATCTACTGAAGAAAAGTTGCCCTATACCAATATCTGGAATAATTGTGATCAAGTTAATTACCAATGTAAAAATGAGATAAAGAGAAATAAGGATACTCCTGCAAGGATACAACCTATGAATGATATTACGAAAGGTGGAAACAGAAGCTCAATTTTTGTAATCATAAATGAGAAGAAGTGAAGAGATTCATATCAAAGAAAGTGGATACCCATGTGTACTAGTTAATAGGAATTCTTATTTAAAAAAAACTCCTTTAGTGTTCCTCAAAAACTCTAGGTATACATTTGTTTCAGAAAGTTTGTATTGCTTCTTTCTTCTGTTTGGAATAGTTTTCTTCTGGATATTCACACGGCTCCCTTCTTTAACTCCTTCAGATCTGTGCTCAATGTTACCTTCTCAGTGATGCCCACCCTGACCAGTCCTGCTTAAAATTTAAACTACCCTTTTCCACCTACCCACAGCCCTCTCTATTTTTCTTAACTGGCTTACTTTATTTCTATAGTACTTACCACCTACTCCTATACCATTTTCCCTCCACTAGGATGTCAGTTCCCAAAGGCTAGAATCTTGGTCTGCTTTGTTTATTGCTCTATCTCTGGGACTCAGTAGATTTATGTAGAACAATACACATACAGACTTACAGTAGAACAATTCTTGGAGTATATCAGTAGTAGACTCCCAATAAATAGCCACTGAGTGAATGAATAAAGAGATAGTTTAAAGTTTTAAAATTACTTCATGGAATTATATAGGCCAGACTGGCAGAGTTAAGTCCCAAGGAGCCAATGGGGTTTGAGTATTCTAGTCCAAGTCAGCCAAGATTGACTAAATAGTAGGGTAATCCCACGGAACCCATATTTGTTCTTGACTCTGAACAGAGGAAAGGTTTGGGAAAACCAATTAATTGTCAAGGCTGAGTTCAACAGTGCAGGAATAGGAAACAGAGAAAAGAGACAGTAACCAGGCAGAAATAGGCTGTGAAAGAGTACAGGTCAAAAGCAAACAAGGGCAGTTGAGGACAGTTTTCTGGAATAACATAAGAACAGCTGCACTTACAGTTATGAGATGGTAATTGGAAGGTTTGTGTATTACTGGACAAGTTTCAAAATGTTTGGCATACAGACAAGTGCTATGGTGAGCATTTGTCATATTTTTGATTGCCTAGCAGCTGAAACATCTTTGTCAGTCAGGGATAGGCAAGTTTAAGCTGCAATAACAAACAACCCACAAATTGCTGTGGCTTTAAATAATCTCATTTATTTCTTGTTCATAGTACATGTCTGACACATGTTGGCAAGGATGCTTTGTTCATTATAGTTACTCAGGGACTCAGGCCAACAGAAGCATCATCTCTGCATGTTTTCATATTTTCAGGTCAGGGAAAAGTAGGTTGGGAGAACCATATCATGGATCTTAGTGTTTCTGTCCTCAAGTGATATATGTTACTATTTCTCATACTTAATTGATGAAAGTCAGCCATACTGCTAAGCTGAATCAGTGAGGGGGAATAAATGCACTTCTCCTGTGAGAGGGGCAATGAATATAAGTGAAGAACAACAACCTGTATCATCCAGTTCTGTAATTGGAAAATTACCAACTTATGGCTCTTGGAGGGAAGAGTCTGCCTCTCACTATAGACATGATAAATAGCAGATAATTTGCCTTCCCAGTCTCCCTGTCTAATCATATGCACTTGGGTATGACTTGAACTAGGACTGGTGACATGAAGGAATATGGGAGGGGAGGTTTCTCTGGTAAGGCTGTGATGGTGACAGCATCTGATTTCTAGGAACAGCTGTGGTAGCCAGGCCAGTAATGGCTTCGAGTGTCATATGTGTAAATTGGGGTATGGAGAGTGCAGTGGTGACAAATGTGAAATACTCACCAGCTGGTATTTGGTGTGACTCAGGACATAGTTACGGCTGTGTACTTTTCCTCCACACTTGTACATTTTAACACCTAGTTCTCCAGCATTCCAATTATTTCCATAAGTTCCCCAACATCTTTTCCATTAATACTTTTGTATTTAGACCAGCTTGATCAATTTCTGTCAGTCATCTGAGAATCATGATTAATACAAATTGGTCTGAAGTAGCATGAATTCTTCTTGCCATATGGTCATAATATTTGCAAACATATGAACAAAAGATGCTTTATACAGCACTTGAATAAAAAGAAGAATATGAGTCCTGTCACTTTAAATTTATTTATCTTTGTTTTTTAAAGTTATCCATGAACATAAACTTAAAAAAATAAAATTTCTCCAAGTTATGAAAACCAAAAATATTGTTACTACATCATTCTCTTCCCCCCACAACACATTTCTGCTTTTTCAGCTGATTCTTTTGATATTTACCTACAAATCTCTAATAACATTATCTTAATGGCAACACTTCTATATTGCTTGCTATATACCAAGTACTGTTCTCACTGTTTAGAAATTTAGTCCACATAAAAATCTTATGAGGCAGGTAGATTACCATCCCAGTTTCATATGTGAAAACTGAGACTGAAATAGGTTAAGCAACTTGTCCAAAGTCACATGGCTAATAATTGGTAGTGCTAGGATTTGAACCCAAAGAGTCTGACTCCAGAGTCTGCACACGTAACAACTATGTTATACTGTGCCTCCACAGGAACTTACATATTTACATTCTGATTATTCAGTCTTAAACAATTATCTGTTGACTTCCCACTTGGTGAATATCCCTTTCCCCCATCACACACAGGCACACTTCTCATCCCCCATCTTCCATAGGCTATATCAATAATCATTATATCCATGCAAATTATATTCATAGTGAGCCACTAATTTAATGTCAAAATCTCCCTTAAGTAGTCTAAACCTCCTCTTCATACATTCAAACATATTAGGTATTATAGATTTCATCTTCTTGAAAATTGTTCTCAGAGTCTCCTGAGTTACTCTAATATAAACAGGTTATTGTGTAGATCTGATACAAAATTGCCTTAGATCTTTCTTCATGGAGAGGTTGTCATAGTTTTCCTTTACCTCTCTCTTGTGTTAGATCTTCTATTTATTTCTAGGATCCCTTATCATCTATTTTCTTGGTTCATTGTTTTTATGTTGACACATCTTACAGTAGCTTCCTGAAAAGATTATATGAGAAGTAATTTATTAAAACTTTCCATTTATGAAAGGTTTTTTATTCTACATAAACACTTAGGTGATAGTTTGGCTGGGTATAGAATTTGAGGTCAGAAATAATTTTTTCCTCCTAATTTTGAAGGCTTTATTTCATCAGCTTTTAGCTTTCAATGTTGTTATTGAGTGGCTCAGTTCCATTCTATTTCTTGTTCCCCTGTAGTAAGTGACTCCAACTTAGAAAAATTATCAAATAATTTCTATTATTATTAAATTAATTTTATAAGGATTTTTAAAAATCTACAGTGAACACTGCTGCATATTTGTAACATTTCTATTTTTGGTTTATAATTTCATGATAACATGATATATTTTGTATTATGGTTCAAATATGAATTTTTCTCACTCATATTGCTAAACAATGTATACATGTCCCCTCTCTCCTAAAATGCTATTTATTTGTATAGAAGCGCTTTTAATGTTGTCACTATTTTTATCCCCCCAGTGAGAAGTGGGACTAGGTTGTCAGCAAGATGGGGAAGGAATGAGTGAAGAATGACTGTTTTCTGGAAAGAGAACAGTCAGTACCAAAGCTCAAGGTGAGATGGAGTCCACCTGGTTCAATCATTTTGTTTTACGGAGAGAAAAACCAATTAGAAGTTTTAAAGGATTTGTTCAATGGCATATGCTAATACATCAAGTGGCCATTTTTCATCCAAACTAAGGCAATTCTGAGAGAGAAAGGGGATAGTATTAATAATTATACCAGAATGACAACTGTAAACCAGGCAAGCCAGGACTGTTCTGGGACAGCTGGCATGTATGATTCCTCTACAGTAAATACGGCTTAACCAAGTCCTGGAATTCTTGTCTCCAGTATTTTTCCCCTGTTTCTCCACTTTGTGCTAACTTCCCCAACAACCAATCTCTATTTAGTAGTTTCTTCTCTCACATCATTTTAACTTGTTCATATATTCCTTCATTCATTCAAAAAATATTTATTGAACATCTACTTTGACCTCTGATTATTAAAGTGGTACCTATCTTTCTAAGAGATTAGTTAAAATAACTTCCATTTAAAATAACTTCTGTGTACAAAGCCAGCAAAAATATTAGAAAATGATCAAAGAAGCTGATTCTACCCTATTTTATTCTAAAATTAAATATGTAAATTTTTGCACTATATGGTAACATAGTATAAATTAGCTTGTTCATTAACACTTATTATGAATTAGACACACAGCCAGCTAAGAATGTAGAGGGCTAAGCAGGTTTCTGCAAAGGCACTGGCAAACTTGTTCAGTGGGAGTTTCAGGAAGAGCTTTACGGCAAGTTTAAAGGGGCATGCCAACCAAGGACAGAGATATGAAGTGAAGCCTCAGGTAGAAAATAGACAAGTACAGACCCAAAGGTAAAAAACAACTTTAAAGTCCCAGCATACAATTTAATGCCCAGGGTTATTTTTCAAGGAAGAGTTTCTGTTTTGATCATTAAACATGAAAATTAGAACTTCATGTATGAGAAATGTGTGAGGCAAGGCCAAACTAGTTCATCCTTTTACTGGAAGTTTAGTGAAAAAGTTACCTAAATTCTCCAAGTTATTGCTATAATTTGTTTAGTATAATTTGCTTCTGATCTCAGCTATGGGTTTTAAAGTATATTGTTGTTTAGAAGGACAAAACTGTAGTTGGTAGTTTCATATAAAGAACTGAAGTTGAAACTTCTACCTACTAATGTCAGGTCCTCTGTGGCTTTCAAGGAACATGTGAACAGAGTCCTTTGATTTTGATCAGTAAATATGTTGCACTGCAATAGGATATAGAGCAGTGAAGTGTACTAGATCTTTATTTACTAGGCAATCCTGGGTGAGTCTTTCGACTTTGCCAATGGTGTTTTTTGGCAAAATTATTAACTTTCTAACCCCTAGGCACCATAACTACAAAAAAGGAAAAAATAATACTTCTATCAAAAAGACTTGTTAGAAAATTCAATGTAATGCTGTACATAATGTGCTTAGCAAACCACTTGCTGAAGTAAGTACTCAGTTAATGATAACTGTAGTTTCCAGTTCTTAAATTTCTATATAAACTTTAAGATTCAGTTATAGATATATATACATACACAAACAAATGTTTTAATATTTTTCCCAAATAGCTATGTAAGCAATAATCTTCACATGGTTGTCAAGATCATTTGACTAGTGCATGATGAAATTTACAATGTGTATCTAATTTTTGAAAGGGTGTGTCATTGACTCGGTTTCATGGCCACAAGTTATATCTACACACCGCATTCTGTGATTGTAAAACACTAGCCTGTTTGTATCGGAAGCCAACTGGGTTATGTTTGAGGACGTGCTGGCATGATGACAATAACAATAACAGCTAAACAAGTGTTGAGACATTGTCATTTACTAGGGGACGCTAGGGGCTACTTTCTATACCTTATATTGGCTAAATAAAGACACACTTGTGGTATCCTGGGAAGGCCTGGAGACCAGTTAGTACTACAGGCTCTTAGAATCTAAAACCATTCAAAGTTAAGCCTGCAGTTTTACCCAGATAGCTAAATAATAAACAAATACTACTCATTTCCAAGAGAACTGGATAAGAGAGTATTGAAGAGTTGGTGGAAATGAAATTCAATCATTTTTGTACAACAGGCTCAGAACATTTAAACTTCTAATGCTAAATAATCTAGGTTTTTTTGGTCTCACAAATAAACTATAACAAAAAATAATTGTGTTAAATGAATGGAAGGACCATTACATTTGAGAATAGATACATTTTTGGCAAATTATTAGAATCCAACTGAAGATGTTTAGAATCTGTGAGTTCCTACACATTTGATTCTAATTCTAAGCAAGGCTCTTAGTTTTTTTTTTAATTATTATTCCTTTCTTACACAGGGCCTATTTGTCTTTCCATTTTCACTGATGTTCTTAAAGGTAATAGCTGTTTCCCCCCACTTCTTTTTAAATTCACTAGTTTCTCAAATATAAGCTCATTCAAATCTAACTCACTTTTCTCTCCAGCATGCAGGTCACATGAGTAGACCAGGAAAAAAGAAAGATTTCATAAAGCACAATTCTTTTGAGGAGTCACTGTGCCTGCTGCAAAATTATTCGAATGAAAAGATTTTTTTTTTTTTTGAGGTAAAACGACAATTAAGGTCGACCTCCTCTGCTCAAATTAAAAAAAGAGAAAAAGGAGTGTAATGAAGAATCTGACTCCTTCCTCTAATTTTACAAGTTCAATGGTAATCTAACCGTGCCATTCATTTACAGAAACCATTAATTTTACTATGTGGCTGAAAGTAGTAGGCCTCAGCTTTCATTCTCTTACTTTCCCCTCCCTTGGTCTTTGTGTGTGCACCTGTTCGGGCCACTTTAGCATCCCATTTGTAAAACTTTGGGTAATCCTCTGGCACTAACCCTGGTGTGATAATACTTCTGTTATTCAGCAGCCTAATTACAAAGGACAACACAGATAAAACACTTCAGTCCTATTTTTTAATAGCTGATTTGCCAATTTCGCCAAGCTCCAAAGAGAATGGTCTCCAAACCTTGCTGGATTTAAATTTAATCTGAATTTGCTCAGCACATGGAACTCCAATACCTCAGAGCAAACCTTTTGTTGTTATATTTTTTGGACACCTCACTCCTTTTCCTACCTTTACTTCTTTTTGATAGTGATGTTAAGAATCTATCGGCTTTTTTTTTTTTTAGAATATAGTTTTATAATATAATTGGGGCATTTTTAAGCATTCCCTAACACCCATTTGAGGCAACTATTGACACCCTCCAATAAAAAAGAAAAAAACAATCAGAGAATTAAGGTGTAAGGCACTAAAGAGTTCCTTTAATTAATTAATCTAGATGAAAGATGGGCTAGTAACACTTCCTAATTTAACAAATTTTTCCGAGGTTAATATTTTCGGAAGAGGAGTTCAGTAAAAAGTGTGTTTAATATTTCTTTTCTTGTTAAAGATGAAAATGAGAAGACTATTTCGAATCCATGGCAAACCTAAGGAAAGGATCATTACCTCAGTACAGATAAGTCTCCCAGCATCTGGGTACTTAATTTTCCTTCTTTGATCTAGAAATGAGCTGGAGATCTGGCAATAAGACAATCTTACGAGTTCAGGATACATCCTGGTCAGGCAAAGAATATCCTAAAGTTTTGAGGGATTGACTAAATCTGTCTCCCAAAACATGTTTTGGGGGATTCAGAGGGCACTGTGCAACTAAAAGGCAGCCCCTGCCACTTTTTTAATCTCTCCATTTTGAAACCCCAAATAACTCAAGGGAAATTTAATACATATGTTTCTGATTCTCTTACACTGCTTCATCAAAACGGTGTTTCGTAAGAGCTATTTGATATCTAAGAAGCCTTCTCAGTCTTCTTTCTAAGCCTTTTGTTTTGCTCCAGGAAATCACATTTTCTTCATGTTCAGCAGAATTGGAAGCAGGGGAGGCTTAAGTTTGGCTCTAAAGGTCATACTCACAAAAATCAGTAGAAGTTTGGAAGTTTACAAACTGTTGCTCTCATCTATTACAGCACCAGACAAGTGGAAAATTCACCAAGTGAAAAACTCAAGGGTATTATCAAAAGAAGATGCTATACGTCAATTTCATTGAATATTTCACTTAGTAATTTCATCAAAATGTACATTTCTGCTTTCTAAGATCTTAACTGACACATATTAAATGATTTGAAGAGAGATGTTCATTCCATTTTACAAATGGAAAAGATCTGTCAAAAACCAAGGTCACTCTTGTTTTAGTACAAAGAGACACTATAATTTGTTAAAAATATGAGCTACTCTGAGTCATATGATGTTGTTGAAAAGTACGTAGAAGAAGAGACATCCACTTTGGATCATAGTAAAGACCATTAACCCTGGGGGATTTTAATGTTTTAGGGGAAAAGTTCAAGGTTTGGGATTTGAATACTTGATCACTAAAATTCTCTGTAAGAGTGATAATAATTGAGAAACATCAAATAAATCCAGTTATCTGTGACTGTTTTACAATAATACACTGGGTTGTAATAACATTTACTGAGCACCTATCATGAGCCAGGCATTGTGCTAAGTGCTGTATAAAATTGGGTTCTTTCAATTCTCACCTAATTTAATGAAGTAGATACTCTAATTTTTATGACCATTTTTTTCCCAATGCGTAACATGAGGTTTAGCAGTTGACAGGGAAACATTGTTTAACAGGTCAGGAATGGGTCATTCCTCATATTAGTACGAGTCATCTCTCATATTAGTACAACATTTTTATTCAATAGAATATGATTAAAATGTCTAATTTCATGAATTGTCTAAAATTTGCACATAAATACTCCAGGTGGTATTATGAGTTAGATACTGTGAACGGAGGGCCACTGTTATCTCTATTGTGATGGTATTACATGCTACAATACTAAATAGACCTTCTTGCAGAGAAAAGAGATATGCTTGATTAGTCATCCTTTGCCAAAGTATCCTTCTCTTAACTGGTTAGGTAATGCATTTCATTTGTTTAACATTTTTTTTTTCTGGGGCTGTTAGTGTTTGATGCTCAGAGAGCGTGGCAATTGGGATGGGACTTACAAAAAAATCAGATCTCCCCTAAGGATAAAAATAAGGAGCTGTAAACCTCGAATATTAGGAGAATTGTCCATGAGGAAACACTTCTTCCGAGGTATACTTCTGTGAAGATGGCAGCAGAATTCTAGAGAGTACTTTCTAGATATATTTGCTGTTGTTGTTACCCAACACCTAACACAATGCCTGGCAGGTGGCTGGTACTCAGTAAACTTTTGTTGAAAGGGTGAATGAAAGGATGAAAAAATGGCTACATAAGAAATAGGGGCCTTCTATATTCCGCAGCGCTGCATTGGATATCAATAGAAAACATGTATGGGACAACTTGCAATGTTTGTTTCTGAGATCTCTGCGTCTGTGGAGAGACTGATAATGTGGAGAATTAACCACTTGGCTTTACTCTGGTAGTTGAGTGGGAATCACTTCTTTGCTCTTTGTCAAAATCAGCACTAGAGCAAAGTGCTCTGCCATGGGATTTGTGGTAGACAGCTTCCAGATGCCGCCACGATTTTCTCCTCATGGGATTCATGTCCCCGTGTAGTCCCCTGCTACATTGAACAGGGCTGACCTCTGCAACCAATAAGATAGTGAAGAAATGATAAAGTGTGGCTTCTGAAGCCAGGCCACTAATGCAGCTTCCACCTTGTTCTCTTCTAATTCACTTGCTCTAGGGGAAATAGTCACCATGTTGTGAAGACATGTAAGTAGCCTTTTAGAGAGGCCCATGTGGTGACACTGATGAATCAACTGAACGAGTGAGTGAGTTATCTTCAAAACATATCTTCCAGCCCCAGGCAGACCTGCAGATGACTGAGACAGTGGCGGACACTTTGACAATCAGCTCATGAGAGACCCTGAGACAGAACCACTCATCTCAGTTGCTCCTGAGCTCCTACACAAACTGTGAGATTAAAAAAATGTTTATTGTTGCCTTTATTGCTGCTAAATTTTGAGGCAATTTATTTTGCAGCAATAGCCAACTAAGACAGAGTTGTAATGAGTGACACAGAATCAGACTTGATCACTTAGGAAAATAAATACATAATGTCAGCTGGCACCTTTTTCCTATTCATACTGGCCCATCAGAAAGCAGGTAATGAGAATCCAATCTTTGGTCTAAGAATTAGTCCAAACAATATCTTTTCCTGGTGATGCTTCACATGGGGTGGGGTGCAACTTATGGAGATTTTATTAGGGGTGTCTATGTGTGTGTGTGTTAGAAGTCCCCAATAATCTTGATTTATAGTGAAAATAATTCTAAAGCATCATGAAAATTGGATTCTAGGGTCTGATCTATGTGACATTAGTCAGGGCCCTTCAGCTATTTGTAAAATTGAAAGTGAAAAATTTCATGAATAAAGTATATAAAAAAACAAAGCAAAACAAGGCTTGACCATGGTGGTCAGGATTCTTGGACTTTGAAGACAGCTCCATGGAACCTCGGCATGTCACTAATGGACACAGAAGAGATTTTGTTTTAGGGTGGGCATATGAGCAATGTTTTCCACGTAGCTTCCCCCCCAACACACACACACACACACACACACACACACACACACACACTGTTAGAAGCCAGCAGGGCATCTCTCCTGGCATAGATCCCAAAGAACAGCAATGTAGTAAGTTGTCAATGTAGCCAAACCACATTTTGAAGACTAGCCAACAACAACTGAATTTCTCTTGCTAAGATTTCATTCTCCTTGACTTCTTTAGTGTGGTCTGATGTGTGAAGGAAGGGAACTCAAGTGTGCTTGAAAGTCTCTTTCTGCCATCAGCTGGAGCATGATCACAACACTGAGGAAGTGAATGGCTGTGGCACCTTGTGGCATTGGATGGGATTTGGGGTGAGGCACAACCACCACTGAACTAAGTGCACAGGCTTCGGGGAGCTTCAGACTAGTACCGCTTATAAGACACAAAAACTGAAATTGTATTATATAGAAAGCTTGAGTCCTTGCTGCAGTATGTACTAGATGTGTGACATTGGGTAAAATATTTAATCTCTCAGAGTGTCATCTTCTGTAAATGAGCCTAAAAAAAACAATACCTACCTCATAAGGGTGTTGAAATATTCCATGTAAAGCATTAAGTGTGGTGTCCTGCACATTGTGCTATCTAAATAAAGACATCCAATATCATAATAATTATGATTTCAATTCAGTTTTGACCCAAGTGGTTTGTCTATGATTACTCTCTTCAAAGACAGGCTTTGGGGAGGTTGAAGATTTTTTTCCTTCAAAGAGATACCTACATTTCAACTGGGAATTATAGAACATTTACAAATCCTGCCTCTAAGCCAACAGAAAACATGGATTCTTTCACAATAAGAAAAGCAGAAAACTAAAGAGCAATATATGATTTTAGAAGACTTATTTGATTCCTACCAATGCATAACTTTTTGTTCCTGAGAAGGGGAGGGCTCTGCATGCGAGAGACAGTAATGTCATTATTCATGCTGTAAGCCAGCCCACTTCAACTGCTGGTCTTCACAATGCCTACAAGTGTAAAAAAAAAAAAAGAAAGAATACAAAAAAACCACTTGCTTCCTTTTTTATGAGTATTGACATTCTTGTGCAGTATTAGGAGAGCTAATTTAGCTTCCAGTTCTAAGAATTTTTGAATCTATAGCCAGTAATTATTGGCATTCAGGGGTACAAAAGAGGAAAACAAAGCCTGCAAATTCTAGCACATTCATGTGGGATTGGGAGCTGAATTAGGATCCTCACACCCCATTGAATGATCAGCCCCCTATTAGAGCTTTATTAAAATGGTAATGATTATATGCCGGCTATAGGCAGGCAGCCGCACCTGTCAAAAACTACCCCGATTATCCTGTTCATTGAACTGTCTGGCTCTTGAATCAGTGTCTCAGGTTTACTCCTCTGTGAAGTTTTTTTCCCCCCACTATTAAATAAAAAAAGATACAAGAACAAACAGTTCCTTGGGGTCACAGAACACTCTTGTAATTCATTATATCTTCTCATTTTCTGTTTTCACATCTGGAATGGCAATATGATACGAGAGCTATCCTCTCTTTAGTTTGGGATAGGAACAGGAGAAAGAAACAGAAGAAATGTAAAATCTCATCTAAAAGAAATTCTAATGTTAGTAGAAGAACATGCAAATTTATCATTAATCTGGAAACCAGGATCATTTGATTGTCAGCCACGTGTACTGTGATGATGGGATAGATTCTTATTACTCATGCGTCAGTTACCAAGCCTAGAGATCTGTTGTCCTTCATTTAAAAGACATTTGGGGTTTTCATCCACCTTTTCTTTTAAAAATGCATAAGACAACAATGTGTTTTATTTGAAATTGTTTTTTTTAAAGATAAACCATATCATTGATTACACAATATTGTTTCCTTATAAGACCAAATCTTGTCCTTACCAGGAGGAAAAGTCTCTTTTAAACTATTTCATCTACTGGTTTGTCAAATTCCACAATAGAAGAGCTATCAGTAGGAGAGAGCACTGGAGGGTTGGATGTCATCAGAAGTACTTGTGACAAATGCTGTGATGGTAAGGGATCACAGCCCTTGTGGAGAAGGTCAATGAATGTGCTAAGAAAAATTTTTTCCTTTTTTTTTTTTTGTTTTGCTTGTTTTGTTTGTTTTTGTTTGTTAGAAAATAGCCTACTCTGATTACTAAAATTTCTTGGGGATACCACAAAGGATCTAAGTTTCCTCCAATAGCTACTGTACTAAAGAGACTTCTGTTACCTGCCGTCCACAAGTCTCAGTTGTTGGAAAACAACAGAAAACAAACGAGTTGTTTCTGTCATTCTCCCTTTTGGCAGGATATTCCCCATGTACGTGCTTTGCAGATGCAGGGAGCTAACAACAGACAGAAATAATTTCTTACACACACCCTTTTGTTAGTTTGAAGGGAAAAAAACAGGATTTGAATTTGAGATTTTGTGACACTAACCTAGCTGAAAGTATTCTTGGATTTCCAGTCCCTCTGATATTCCAGCATGAAAATATGCACCACTAGGTCTCAGTTAACAGAAGTCTTAATTACACAAAGCTGCTGCTTCTTCTACTATAAAAACAAAATAATATATCTTGTACAGCAATTCACAACTCATCTGAGACGTTCTTTCTCAGAATGCTCTTTGTTGAATGACTTCAGTGCAATGTATTCACCTTCTCCCCCACCCCCACCCCCAAATCTACCCCCACATCCAGCCAGTATTGACTGAATATCATGAAGTACTAACCGAATAATTCTCAAGCCACTGTTGCAGCATTATTTAAAAAGGCTGTATTACGGGATAATCACACAGTGAAATAATTGATTACTATGCACTGAAGATTATTACCAGGGCGTCTAAGTGGCCAAACCCTTTTCACAGTCCATGAACTCCTTGACCCTGCTATAGCATGAACAACTCTTTATCCCTCTGTCCAGAACACTTAGCCTGACACCTTTGTGATGTGACACCACCCTGAGTCTCCTTCTCTGTTTCGTTTCTTCTCACTACATTCTGTCCCCACCTGTACAGCTTTCTTACGGCTCTGTCTTTGCTAGCTTTTTCTCTTTTCTGGTTTTGCCTAGTGTTCTGTTGTTTGCATCCCTTCTCTTTTCTTTTGATACTTTTTTTCTTGGCAACTCTATTTTATCCCATGATTTCTAGTATTACGTCTATAAAGATAACTCCAAATCTCAAGCCAAGACTTCCGCAGTCATTCCTTTCTAATGCCTGGATTTTTAGAGATCCTCTGGTCTAATGGTTTCTGATCTGGGGTCTCTGAAAGTCATAATGGCATTTCTTAGCTCTTTCCATAATTTTCAGAAAGCCTAGTGAAAATGACACATTTGGCTGTGATAAAATTGCCTAGTTTTGTGGTTCCCAAACTGTGTGCCAAGGAGCACTGGTGTTGTAGGTGGGGTGCTGAAGTGAACTCACAGAGACAACAGGGGATAATTCTAAATTTGTGGCAAACACAGCAACACTCAACAACTGTCAGACACCAGACAAATTTCTATCTTAATGTAGTTCACAGTTTCAACATTACTTTGTGCTACATTTCTTTTGATAACCTCTTATCTTTGTGAAACTGAGTTTTTGACAATTGCTGCAGTAAAAAGCAATCAAGTGAAAGTCAATGTAGAACAGGAAATGATCTGATTTCAAGATTTGTAAAGCTAAGCAGTGCCCAATAGGCACACATTTCTTTTTAGTAAATGATCATGCTTTAATAAGAATGATATAATTTTTTTAAGTAGGTGTATTTTTTTCTCTAATAGCTAATAAGTTATTGGATAAAAACACCCCTTAAATCCAAAGGATCATTAGAGACTAATATGAGCAACTATATGCCAATATATTGGAAAACCTTAAAGAAATGGATAAATTCCTAGACACATACAATCTACCCAGATTGAATCAGGAACAAATCCAAAACCTGAATAAACTGGTAACAAGTGAAGAGATAGAAACAGTAATAAAAAGTCTTGCATCAAAGAAAAGTCCAGGACCTGATGGCTTCACTCCTAAATTCTACCAAGCATTCAAAGAAGAACAAATACCAATGCTACTTAAACTATTCCAAAAAATAGAGGAGAAAGGAATACTGCCAAAGTCATTCTATAAGGCCTGTATCAATCACCCTGATACCAAAACCAGACAAAGACACAACCAAAAAAAGGAAACTATAGGCTAATATCTCTGATGAACATAGATGCAAAAATCCTTAACAAAATATTAGCACACCAAAACCTTAAAAAGACTATTCATCATAATTAAGTGCAATTCATCCCAGGGATTTAAGGATGGGTGAACATATGCAAATCAATCAATATGATACATCATATCAATAAAACAAAGGTCAAAAACCATATGATCATTTCAATTGACGCTGAAAAAACATTTGGTAAAATTCAACATCCTCCATGATAAAAACTTTTTAAAAATTGGGTATAGAAAGAACATACCTCAACACACTAAAAGCCATATATGGCAGATCCATAGGTAGATCTTATTGAATGAGGAAAAACTGAAAGCCTTTTCTCTAAGATCTGGAACAAGACAAGGATGCTCACTTTTACCACAGTTGTTCAACATAGTACTGGAAGTTCTAGCTAGAGCAATAAGAAAGAGAAAGAAAGAAACGGCATCCAAATTGGAAAGGAAGAAGTCAAATTATCCTTGTTTGCAGACAATATGATCTTACATCTAGAAAAACCCAAAGACTTCACCCAAAAACTATTAGCACTGATAAATTCAGTAAAGCTGAAGGATACAAAATCTACACACAAAAATCATTAGCATTTCAATATGTCAACAGTAAAGAATCTGAAAAAGAAACCAAGAAAGTAATCCCATTTACAATAACTACAAAGAAATATACCTAGGAATAAACTTAACCAAAGAATTGAAAGATCTCAATAATGAAAAATATGAAACATTGATGAAAGAAGTTGAAGAGGACACCAAAAAAGGAAAGATATTCCATGCTCATGGATTGGAAAAATCAATATTGTTAAATGTCCATACTACCCAAAGCAATCTACGGATTCAATGCAATCCCCATCAAAATACCAAAGACATGCTTCACAGAAATAAAAGAAGTAGTGCTAAAACTTATCTGGAAACATTAAAGAGTCAGAGTAGCCAAAGCCATCCTGAGCAAATAAATAAACTGAAGGAATCACATTACCTGACTTCAAATTATACTACAGAGCTGTAGTAACCAAAACAGTACGGTACTGGCATAAAAACAGACACATAGAACAAGGGAAAATAATAGAGAAGCCAGAAATAAATTCACAGATCTATAGTGAACTTACCTTTGACAAAGATACCAAAAACATACAGTGGAGAAAGCATGGTCTCTTCAATAAATGATGCTGGGAAAACTGGATATGCATATGCAGAAGACTAAAACCAGACCCTTATCTCTCACCATATACAAAAATCAAATCAAAATGGATTAAAAACTTAAATCTAAGACCTGAAACTATGAAACTACTAAAAGAAAACATTGGAGAAAACACCTCAGGACATTGGGCTATGCAAGGACTTCTTGAGTAATAACCTCAAAGCACAGGCAACCAAAGTAAAACTGGACAAATGGGATCATATCAAGCTAAAAAGCTTCTGCACAGTAAAGGAACCAATCAACAAAGTGAAGAAACAACCCACAGAATGGGAGAAAATATTTGCAAACTACCTGTCTGACAAGGGGTTAGTAATCAGAATATATAGGGAGTTCTAACAACTCAATAGGAAAAAATCAAATAATCTGATTTAAAAGTGGGCAAAGGATCTAAATAGACATTTTCCAAAAGAAGACATGTAAACAGCCAACAGGTATATGAAAAAATAATGAACATCCTTAGTCATCGGAGAAATGCAAACCAAAACAATGATGAGATATCATCTTATCTAAGTTAAAATCACTTTTAGCAAAAAGACAGGCAATACCAAATGCTGGCAAAGAGGTGGAGAAAGGAAAACCTTCGTACACTGTTGTAAAGTTAAATTAGTGCAACCACTATGGAAAACACAATGGAGGGTCCTTAAAAAACTAAAAATAGAAATACCATATAATCTAGCAATCTCACTGCTGGGCATATAACCAAAGGATGGGAATTCAGTATATAGAAGAGATAACAGCACTCCCATATTTATTGCAGCTCTATTCACAACAGCCAAGATATGGAATCAACCTAAGTGTCCATCAACAGATGAATGGATAAAGAAATTATGATATACACAAATTGTGGTATACACAATGGAATATTATATAGCCACAAAAAGAATGAAATCCTGCCATTTGTAACAACATGGATGGAACTGGAGAACATTATGTTAAGTGAAACAAGCCAAGCACAGAAAGACAAATCTCATATGTTCTCACTCATATGTGGAAGCTAAATATTAAAAAAAAATTTATCTCATGGTAAAATCTGTAAATGAGTAAAATAATGGTTACCAGAGGCTGGGAAAGGTAGCAGGGAGGGGAGGATATCATGGGGATGGTTAATGGGTGCAAAAATATAGTTAGATAGTTAGAATGAACAATATTTGATAGCACAACAAATTGATTATAATCAACAAAAAGTTAGAGTATGCTTTAAAATATTAATAACTAAAAGAGTGGAATTGCAATGTTCCTAAATAAGGACATGTTAAATGCCTGAGCTGATGGATACCCTGATTACCCTGATTTGATTAATTCACATTGTATGTCTGTATCAAAACATCTCATGTACCCTACAAAAATATACAACTATTATGTACCCATAATAATTAAAAATTAAAAATTCTTTAAAATTTTCTGGAACATATTTTAAAAACATGCTAAATTATATATGACCATTTAACCTATAAATCACATTTCTTACTTTCAGATATATATTGATAATAATTAACCCAATAGGAACGTTAGAAAACCACTTAGTTTATAGAAAAAAACAATCTGTACTAGTTAATGTGTCAATGTATTAAAAATTGAGTGTGTTGACCCAGTAAGTTAGGAGATGATTTTACTTCATGATACTTCTTGTGAAATTCTAGACAATATAGCACTAGAAAGCTATTTATAGCACTCTTCATTAAGAGAAACATTTTGATTAAGAAGTCAAAGCCTTTATCATTTTTTATGTAGTTCATATGTTAGGGTTTGAAGATAAGAATATTTTGAATTTCATCCTAGACAACAGAAATACCAATTTCATTTTTCAAATCCAAGTCAGTAATCTGAGAAATGTGTTGAGTTAGTTATAAGGATCCAGAGTTGTAGAGTAGTTTCAAAAATGGAAAATGAGAAAACACAAAATGAAACAAAAAAAATGCCTGCTGCTTTAACACAATTCCACAGATGGACCCCTGGTCAACATAATTTTCTCTCTCATTTTCATGATATGGGCTGGAAAATGTCTCAACCAAATTATGCTAATGGAGGTCAGTGTGTGGTATGTACCATTAATTTGAAGAACAAGGAGATAGATAGAGGAAAGACAGGTAATGATTTGTGACAGGGGCCCCCAAATTTGATTTAAACAATTCAATTACCCTTTTCAACCCTCTCCCCCACATTCATTCCCCACTCATGTGGATGGGACACAAAAACTGCTTTTAATATTCTATATCACTTCCTCAGTAACACGCTGTGGGGACTGCAAGCCAAAAAAACCTAAAAAACCAAAAAACAAACCCCTAAATGTCCCATTGTGAAATGTTCAAGGTGGTCAGACAGGCTGCTAGCTGCTCTTGCATGACTTGCAGAACAAGAGATAGCAAGTTGCATGCAGAAAGGCTTCTTAGACAACATCCTGCTGGGAATATTAGACCAACATTGCCAAAGCTGCTCAAGCATTCATTATAAGAGACAGGGGTCCCCTAGAAGAAGGGGCCCCCTAGACACAGGCCCTAGAAGAAGGCTCAAACCCTGGCTCCATGGCCTACTAGCTGCCTAACCTTGGGCAAACTGGTTAGCTTCTCTAAGCCTCAATATTTTCTTGTGGGAAATGGAGACAGTATTAATATTAAGGCTTACCTCATTAAATCATTTTAAGGATTTCATTTGAGTTTTAGCCATCATGTGGGCACTTCCTTTGGAAACCAATGCATATCATCTCTCACCCCCAAAAAGGAGCGAGGACCATGTGCTGAACTAGACTTCGTGCAGCTTCATCTAGAGAGGTAAAGCTCACATATGAGTCAGTGATCTCTTGAAAGTCTTACATAAGAGAAGCACCAAAAAGGAAACCAGAGGGGCCCATTAGGAAACAGAAGTTTCTTCCCCTTTCTCATCTTTCCAGCATCTGAAACAGGACACCCATAGAAGTATTTCAGAATATTCGTAAGTACAGGCTTTGCAAAGGTCTCCACCTATGAAAATGCAGAGTGGTTGCAAAACCATCATGCTACCCTGCATATTCACAGAATGAGTAAAAGAGCTGGATTGATTTGAATGAGCAAAGCCTAGTCATCAGATGTATCTGACATATAGTAAGTGCTCAAATACTGGAAGCTATGGTGATACTAACAACGATGACAGATATAATGAAGGGGAAACCACATCTTAGGAAGAAAGCACAAGAAGAATTCAGTGGCATATTGTTTGTCAGTTATAACATAAATATTAGAAAGTTTGTTCATACTACTATAAATATTTGATCAGGAAGTGATTTTTATCTAGCTATTATATCCTCAAGCCCCAAATTTGCAAGAAATATGAACTGGATGTAACTCTCCAGAATGTTTAGCATATTGATCATATTTTGTGGTAGCACCAGGTTGAAAGTGTGAAGGTATAAGTTCACTTTTGACAACTTTGTGACATGAGTTACTTACTTCAACAAACAATTATTGAACATTTACTTATTTCTATGTGCTGAATCAACCAAAATCAGTAAGAAGTAGAAATAGCTTTCTAGCAGCTCTTAGTCTGGACAATTGCCTACTTTGTCAAATGCAAAACCAATTCCAACAGACATTTCCTTCAGAGAACTCCGAAAGAAAAAAATACAGCATCCAAGGAGAGCAGATTTTGTTCTTCTAGTTAAAATGCAAGGCATTTTCTTATGCATATGAAATGCTGTATTTGGGAAAACATTTTTTGTACGCAAGCATATGGGGCCAATTCTCAACAACCTAGTTATAAAAACATTCTGCAAACAGAAGTATTAACCTTTCTTTCTAAAGAGTTAATACAGCTTAGAAAGTTTGCATGGCATTTTATAGGCAACTTTCATTTCTATGGACTGGACAAATGTACCAAGTTTTTAATAAATAAAAGAAAATGCATCCCTTGAGTAGATAAATCTATTGCTAACACTTGATGCCAAGTGCGCACTTTGATTAGAGAGTTTCTTCTCTTTTCCAAACTATAGAACATTGTTTCCTAATAAAATAATTTACCTAATCTTGCCACATTTGCAATTTTTCTGTTATGCTCAAAGTACATTTTTAGCCCAGTCCATATTACATGTAATTTTGGTTTTGTCTTGGATGAGAAAATAAAACATATTATGTCTGTGCTGTTCAAATCCCCAAGGCAGGGATCAGAGGCCTGGTGTCCTGCCTCTGAATCCACACATGCCATCCCCACAGGACTGGCGCAAACTTTGGCGGGCAATTTTGCCCACAGAATCGGTGAGCTGATGATGAATGGCTGTGAAGGCTTTGTGATTGCTCAGGCTCCTTTGTGGGGCTGGACAATGGAGGAGGACACAAGTCTGGCTCAGGAGTGCAACGGATAAAACTGCTGGGCAGGATGGCGGGCTCCTGCCGACACGGCCACTTGTTGACATTGAAAGAATTTCCCAACAACTGAGCAGAAACAGAAACCATTCTGTTCGGCAGGGCTATTAGTTGCAACGTGTGGCACCGGAGCGGTCACTCCTGATGTGTTTCCTCACTAATGAGCTCTGAATGCCCATTAAACTGGGCTGCTATAGGCCCAGAGCCACCCGCACAATGGCATGCATGAATGCTTTCCCTGTTGCTATTGGTTGGCCCAAGGAAGAAACAACTGGTATCACTCAAATTTAAACAGAGTTGACAGTACAGTTAAATGATCATTAATTAGAGTTTGTGGGCAGATAAAGACTCAGAGCCATTTCTAATGACAAGATAGGTTAGCGTGACTCACTTGGAAGCCTAAGCCTGTCTGGCTCTGTCCTATTTCTTGGGCCATGTGGAGGGCCATCCATGGGATTTTCGACAGGCTAAAATAATCTGTATACGAGTGTATTGGGAAGAACAAAAATAAAGCTTTACAAAACATGGGTGTGTTTACATGTCTAGTAATACCTCACAAGGCAGTGGTGAGAACTGAATTCAGTTAGCAATATATACACACAGAGCCCTCTGAGATGTGGTAGCATGGTGGGAAGTGCAAAAGACATTGAGTTAGGAAGCCCAGGCTGGAATCCTGGCACTTAAACATACTTGTTGGGTGACTCAGAACATCGTTTTAAACTCAGAAGTCTCCATTTCTCCACCTGTTCAAAGAGGATAATCCTAATACCAATTTCACACGGTTATCACAAGGATCACAAGAGGAAGACCTTGTAAGTTATGTTGAATCACACAACTGTTGGTGACGTCTCACTGTCGAGTGACATACATTATGCATGGATATGATACACACATTGGGTAGGGTGGTCTAACTACCAGCCTGTAGAAAAGCCAAGGTTAAAACTGTTCAAGTGAAGGGGCAAATTTAAGCTTTGTTTTCCCAACATTTCATTCTGAGAGGAATAATTCAAATTGTGTAACACTTCAGACAGAGTCAAGAGAAAAACCAATTACACTTTTAGAGGCATTTCTCCTAATTGCTCATCTTATGATAGTTTCTCCTCAAAAGTAATGGCAATAGTGCTGAATGAAGAACAATATTTAACAGTAGCTATTATCATCAGAAAATTAACATCTGGTTCAGAATATTAAAAATATGCCCATGTTCATCCTTAACATCAATGACCATCCTTATGATGGCCATTCCTAAATCTTTATCTGGAACATCATCTGCTCTTTTGTGGTCCAGATCTAGAATTTAAACTTCCTAGTTGAACATACCTAAATGGATATTTCATAGCTGTCTCAAAATCAATACAAGTATAAACGTTAGCTTTTGTTGTATAATAAGCTACCCCAAAACTAAGTGGCTCAAAACAGTAACTATTAATTTAGCTCATGATTCTGTAGGTTGGCAATTTGGACTGGGCTCAATTAGGTGGCCCTTCTGGCATTGGCTGGACTTGCTCATATGTCTGTGGTCAGCTGCCTAGTAAACTGGGGGCTGGTTGGTCCAGGATGAACTCAGTCAAGATGGCTTGCATCTGTTCCATGCAATCTTCCATCCTGCAGTAGGCTAGCCTACAGTTGCTCACATGGGGTCTGCTTGGTGGCAAGAGAAGGGCAGAGATGTTCAGGGACTCTTGGGGGC
Source organism: Lepilemur ruficaudatus (assembly GCA_963574885.1). Taxonomy (NCBI): domain Eukaryota; kingdom Metazoa; phylum Chordata; class Mammalia; order Primates; family Lepilemuridae; genus Lepilemur; species Lepilemur ruficaudatus. The sequence goes on from CAUYRT010066478.1 coordinate 113,370, forward strand.
TTATACCTGGTATACGATTACTTCTTTTGCATTCTATCAGCCAATCCAAGTCTCAAAACCAACCCAGACTGAAGGGATGGAAGAAGAGGAGTAGAATAGGTTCCTACTACAAAGACTCATTGCAAATAAGTGTGGCTACGTGGAGAGAAATAAACAGGGTCATTTTTACTAATAATTTCAAACTATCCAAAAATGAATTCATTATATTCCTGATGAAACTTTTCCTCACTCTTGTTTTCCCTGATTTTGTTAAAAGCATCATGATCCACCCCCAAACCCTAAGGTTATTCTGGGACATTCCATGCTGACATTTAGTGGATGACTAAGTTTATATCTACCTTCTTAATAGGTTTTTATGCCATTCATTTCCATAATAGCAGATTCAGTGTAAATACAGATATTTCTCATTTGGGCCTAGACCATTACAATAACTGGTCTCTCTATCTACAGAGTTAACTTCTCTATTAGTTTTCTATTGCTATATAAAAAGTTACCACAAATTTAGCAGCTTAAAACAACACCCATTTATTATCTCATGGTTTCTGTAGGTTTGAAGTCAAATATAGGTTAGCTGGATTCTCTGCTCATGTTCTCACAAGGCTGAAATAAAGATGGTGGCTGGGCTGTGTTCCTTTCTGGAGCTCGGGGTCATTTATTAATAGCAAGCTCAGGTGGCCTGTTGACAGAATTCAGTTCCTTACAGTTGACAGAATGAGGTCCATGCTTTCTTGCTGACCATGTCTAGAGACCACTCTCAGCTCTAGAGGGCACCTGCTATTCCTACCACAGACCCTCTCCATAAACATGACAGTTGATTTCTTCCAGGCCAGTAGGAACAGAGGTCATTGACTTTCATCCTTTCCCCACACCAGTAGGCTAAGACAGAGTCTTACATATAATTTGGGATAGAAGTGACTCTCCCATCATCATTTGCCATATAATCTAATCTCATCAAGAGAGTGCTTACCTCATCATATTCATTGTTTTCTCCTACACTCCAGGGTAGAGGATTACATAAGTTGTGTACACCAGGAAGTGGAAAACTTGAGAACCACTTTAGAATTCTGTCTAATACACCCTCTTCCAATCCATCTTCCAAAAATAGCTCTTCAGAATGCAAATTGGATTATACTGTTCCTTAGATTTTAATTCTTTAGTGGATCCCTATTGCCTATAGGATAAAAATCTTCTTGGGCAGATTAAATCTTTCCCTTGAAAATATTTCTCATGTAAGCCAGAACACAGGGAAAAGGCTCTCAGCTTTGGATGTAGCATATCAAATCAGAGAGATGGATAGACTAACAGATAAATTTCAGGTATGTAAATTATCTATTTGAACTCAAAAACACCATCCATTTGAGTTTTTTGACTTTATTTAATTGCTCTTATGGACCCTGAAAAATCATCAGAAGGAAAATATTGTGGGCAAAATGGTCTTTTTTTTCTTTTCTCTTTAAGATTTTTGAAAATAAAGTATAAGCACACTACATACAAACAAACTTAAGTTTGTATTTATTAAAACTAAATAAAATTATTACAATAATTTACAAAATTTGTAGAGTTATAAATATCCAACAGCATAATTAAAGTTGATAAATAGTAATCAATTCTACTTAATAGCTCACATTTATTATGTGGCTACTATAAATAGGTGTTGTGCCTACTTTATGTGCATCATTTCATTTAATTCTTATGACAGTCAACTGCAGTAGTTATGATTAACTCCATTTTGTAGAATGAGGAAACGGAAGCAGGAAGAAGTTAGGTAGATCACTGCTAATAAGTGGCAAAGGTAACACTCAAACATATCTATCTGCATAAGTAAGATTATATGTATGTGAGCACTTCCAGTCTGGCAACATGATAGGCAGATCTGGTGCAGAGCCACTTCCTGGACTAAACACACACAAATATTGGATAAGCTATAACATGGTTTAGTTAAACATGCATGAGTTCAAAATATAGAAAGATAACATCCTAGATACCAGAATAACTAGCTAGAGTGAAGAACGAACAAACAAGTACAACAGTAATCCAATGGATGCCAGATTTGGATACATATCTCAATAACTAGGGGTTGAGGTTTTCATGTCCACAAAGGGAGAGAGAACAGAGAAGATGTAGCCTTGGGCTTACTCAAGACATGCAGCTGGAGTTGAGACAGCTACATAAGGTTGTAACCCTGGTAGGGCTTCTCTACCACATAAGGGAGAAGAAAACATCTTCACCTAGAAAGCCATGAAAGCAGCAGGGACATTTGTCTCTGCTTGGGGATCTAGGCAGGACAAAAATGTCCCCACCTTCTCCATGAAATTTTAAAACTCAATCCTGAACTGCCTGTAAGTGTGACCTTTGAATGTACATTGCCACATTGCACAGGTACCCCAAACAAAGAAACACATTTACTGAAGGATTTGTCTTAAAAATCTCTGGGACATCAACCAAAAGCAAACCCATTGTAAGCTTTACACAGACACTTCAACCCTAGAATATAGAAGCTCAAAGGAAAAAAATGCAGATAAACATGAACTCACACTCAAAAATTGCAAATCATATGAAGGAATGATCCCCTATAAAGGAGACTCAGCAGACACAATAAAGAGGAGAATGAATACCTCTGTTATTTCAGATAGTATTATGTCTGAAGGAGATTATAAAATTGAAAATAAAAACCTTAATTTAAAAAATAGGCTGATTTTGTAACCTGAGACTTTGCTGAATTTATTTATCAATTCCAGGAGTCTCTTGACAAAATCTTTGGGGTTTTCTAGATACAAGATCATATCATCAGTAAAGAGTGATAGTTTGAACTCTTCTGCCCCTGTAGGATGCACTTGATTTTCTTCTCTTGTCTGATTGCTCTGGCTAGGACTTCTAGCACTATGTTGAATAGAAGTGATGGTAGTGGGAAACCTTGTCTGGTTCCAGTCTGCTTTCAATTTTTCCCTATTCAGTGTGATGTTGGCTGTGGATTTGCTCTATATGGCTTTTATTATTTTGAGGTAAGTCATATCTATGCCTATTTTGTTAAGTGTTCTTATAATAAAAGGGTGCCAAATTTTGTCAAATGCTTTTTCTGCATCTGTTGAGAGAATCACAGTAGCATTAATATACACCAACAACAGTCAAGCTGAGGACCAAATCAAAGACTCAATACCTTTCACAATAGCAGGAAAGAAAATAAAATACCTAGGAATGTATTTAACTAAGGAGGAGAAAGACTTCCACAGGGAGGACTATGAAATGCTGAAGAAGGCAATAGCAGAGGATGTAAACACATGGAAAAACATATCATGCTCATGGATCAGCAGAATCAACATTGTTAAAAGGCCTATACTACTCAAAGTGATCTACAGCGCCAATGCAATCCTTATTAAAATATCAACATTGATTTTTGCAGATCTAGGAAAAATAATTCTAAGCTCCATATGAACCAGAGAAGATCCCATTTAGCCAAAGCAACCTCAAGCAAGAAAACAAATTAGGGAGAGGCAAGATGGCGGATGAGAAACACATCCAGCCAGAGTGTCTCTGCAAGAAGGAAAGATTTTAGATGAAAGTGAAAAAAACAAACAGGCAGACAAACATAGATTGGATGAGGGTTAGAAGGAAGGGAGCCTGAACCTACAGAAGACTCTATGAGAGGATGCAGCAGAGCAGAACTGGAAAGAGAAAGGCATTAGCAAGGTCTAAACCCTGAGAGGCTTAGAGATCAGTGACAAGGGTAGGTGGATCAGTTAAATTTCTCCTCCCTTGCCTCTTGGACTGCTGGTGAGCTCCCAAACTTCTGGAAAAATCTGCTGACACCAGCCCAAAGATGCTGCCACTAGTAAGCAGTGACTCTTGCAGAGAGTGCATCAGGCTTCCAGCTCCCTCAGGGCACATCTTACCCCACAGACCTAAGCCCATTGGTAGGCACCATATGGCTTCATTCTCCCCTTCCCATGTCTGCCAAGGGAGACAATTTAGCCACCACCTGGAGGCATCCACAGGGAATGGGGCATTTCCTTTTGCACCCATGCAGCAGACTGAGGGGTACTCAGTCTGTGAGTTCCCCACCCGCTGGCCCTCCCTGGTGACACTTGCCTGGTGACTCCAGCAGAGCAGGGCAAACCCCAAGACAGAGAGACACTGATCTAGCTTGGACGCCCTGTGGGTGACTTGAGACCAGCATTGTTCTCCCTGGCAGGGTCACAGATTGATCTCCAGGCCCAGAGGACAGGCCTGCAGGCCAGATCCCTTACACCCAGATCTCAATCATATTTCCCAGGGCACAGAAGGAAAAAAGGAGCTTTATGCACCAGTCCACTGAGGTGTGTGTGCCTTCAGGGGCAGATCCAAGTGGGTCCTAGCTGCAGTGTGCTTGAAGGGCAACACTTCCCCCACGGGAGGCCTGTGCTCCCAGCTCAGGCTGTGATTCTGGACAGTGAACCTCCTGGCTCCCATCACAGTCAGAGAAGCTCCACTGGCCTGAGGTCCTGCCTACCAGTAGAGGCCCAGGAAAGACTATGGAATAGGGGAGGGTGAAAAGGAGCAAAGCCTGCTCTGGGCTGCAGGTCTCAGGCAGCACCACCTCCACAGGCAGACTTTTTGGCTGAGTGGGGCCATTTCAGCCCTTCCCTGGCAGCTGTGCCCAGAAGCAGAGAACAGACCTTTGACCCCTGCTAAAAGCATTGGTGGATCTTGAGGGCAGGCTCACCCAACCCAGCCCCACCCAGCCTCACTCCCCCACCTGCCCCTGTTGAGATGGAGAATAAACTCACATCTGGAAATCCCAGGGCCCCACCCACCACCTGAGGCACTAGAGTTCCTTTCCAGGGGAAGGAGAGCTAGTTATAGGACCCAAAAACGACATGCAGCTTTCTCCTCTCGGAAAGCACCACCTACCAAGAGAGGGAGGTCAATCTGCAAGACTTTTACTATATTTACTGACTCATCGCACAGGGTGCAGTTGAATATCACTCACAAGCACTACCTACTGGCTGAGAGACAAAACTGGGCATGTCATTATCTAAAAGAAAATCCAAAGGTAAGCAATAGCTTCTCCATATGGGAAGGAATCAGCGAAAGAGCTCTGAAAGTATGAAGAATCAAACTGAGAGGACACCTCCAAAGGGGAACATCAGCTCTCTAGCAATGGATATCAACCAAATTCAGAACACTAAAATGACAGAAGAAGAATTTCTAACATGGATTGTAAGAAAACTCAATGATATGAGAGAGAAAACGGATACCCAACACAAAGAAACCACACACACACACAAAAATCCAGGACTTGGAAGAAAACTTCACTAAAGAAATTTAAATATTAAAAAAAAAATCAAACAGAACTTTTGGAAATGAAGAATTTATTCGAGGAATTACAAAACACAGTGGAAAGCCTCAAGAATGGGGTAGATAAAAAAGAAAGAATATCAAGGGTTGAAGATAACACCTTTCAGTTAACCAAGTCAGTCACAGAGAAAGAGCAGAGAAATAAAAGAGCAAAGCCTACAAGAAATGTGTGATTATGTGAAGAGGCCTAACATGAAAATTATATAGGCAACCCTATATAATTGGGTTATAGAAGCAAACACACAAGGGTTGAATAAGCTATTTAAGGATATAATGAAGGAATATTTCCCTGGCCTTGCTAGAAATCTAGATATCCAGGTACAAGAAGCTGAAAGGACTCTTGGGAGATTCATTGCAAACAGGAAGCTGCCACAACACATTGTCATCAGACTGGCCAAAATAAACACAAAAGAGACCCTCCTATGAGCTTTAAGGCAAAAAAAGGGGGTAACTTACAAAGGAAAACCCATGAGACTAACTGCAGACTTGTCAACTGAGACCTTATAAGCCAGAAGAGACTGGGGCCCCATGCTCACTCCTCTCAAACAGAATAATGCCCAGCCTAGAATCTTGTACCCTGCAAAACCAAGTTTCTTATATGAAGTAGAAATAGAGACCTTCTCAGGCTAGCGAAGACTGAGGGAATACAATAAGACAAGACCTGCCCTCCGGAAAGTACTCAGAACAGCGTTACACATGGATGAGCACCATAAACACTCACTAATGTAAAATCATACAAAAGCTAAAGGTCAAAGGCCAGATACCACAATGGCTCAACAGAGAAAACAAAGCAACAAAGTTCAACTCAACAGGATGAACAGAAATCTGCCCCACTTATCAATTCTTTCAATAAATGTGAATGGCTTAAACGGCCCACTAAAGAGACATAGGTTAGCCAAATGGATAAGTATACAAAAGCCAAGTGTCTGCTGTCTTCAGGAAACACATCTAACCCACAAGGACTCATTCAAACTCAAGGTGAAGGGATGGAAAATAATATTTAAAGAAAACAGAAGCCAAAGGAAAGCTGACATGGCAGTTCTGATTTCAGATAACTTAGTCTTCAAATCAACAAAATAATGAAAGACAAAGATGGTCACTATAAAATGGTGAGGGATGCAGTTCAATAAAAAGACATAACAATTCTAAATATTTATGCACCTAACTCAGGTGCACTCAGATTCATAAAGCAAATCCTACTCAATCTAAACAAAATGATAAACAGCAACACCATAATAGCCAGACACTTCAACACTTCTCTGACAGAACAGG